>MU225699.1:878543-891007 GCA_018584345.1 Thuja plicata
CCTACTTGTGTCATATTCTGTCCCGCCACTAAAAACCTTTGTGTTTTTCTGGTTTAAATCCCCCTCTGCCTTATGTTTTGTCTTAGTTCTCTTCTTTCTTCAGCGTGGTTTTTCTTTTCTTTGTATGTAGCTTCAAATGAGATTGTTACGTGTTATGCTGAGAATTGCACAGTGCGAGATCAAGAGGCCTTTGGCGTTCCAGAGATTGTTTTCTATACGTTTGAGAGGAGTCTTATAGCGTGGGGAAGTGTTTTGAAGCAGATTTGAGAAATAGCAGAAAGATTCTCGACACTACTGTGTACCATGTGGAATACTTCTTTAACAATGTTGAGATGCTCGAGAGTGCTTCATTAATTCGATTCTTTGAGAAATTCTCTGAAATATTTTGTGCACCTTTTGCAATCATTTCATTTTAATCCTCCTTATGACATCTATTTGCAGCATTTTGTCGAATAATTCACATTCATGTTTGTGATTTCGTAGCCTCTTTTTACTAACCGATTAATACAGAAATCTGCAAGTCTCCATATTTTATTGAGGCATTTTGTAAAGCGGTTTGCAACAAATCTAAATTCGGCGTATTGTGAAACATTGCAGTACTGACACTCTGTAATGAGTGATTCCTCTATGCAGATACAGAGATTTCCACAGGCAAAAGCATTGGAAAGTAGGCTACCAAATCACATCGCTACCATGTATTAACTACCAAAATAAGGAAGTAATAACATCCTCAGAACTTCTGCATCATTTGCAAGCTTCTTCAGATATTAAACGCCTGAAAGCTACGTCTGGAGACGTGAAACTTGACTGTCTGATGTGACAAGCTTTTTCTGTCACTTTTTAACAAAAGAAAAAGATTTCATCTTGGACAGCTGGGACGGACAGCTGGTGAAAAGTCACGAACAACCCTGATGTATTCAATGGCAGTCATTTTTGTCTGCACCTGTTTCGACCATTCGATGTACATTTTTGCCCGAGGCCTTTCAAAGGAAACGCCTATGGCGTAACAAGTTTCATCACCTTCCTAATAAGATGGATGTTTATTTACTTTTGAATTATTTTGCTTGAGTTTTTGACTGGGAAGAGAGCCATCTTTAAGAAGCCAACTGTCCATCCTATCAGCGTGGTCAACTATGCATTCCCCAAGATTATGTCCAACAACTTACATCAGAAACTTGACTCTCGTGTTAGGCCCTCTTTGTTAGGCCCTTATTTTGTTCTGAAAAAAAAGAGAAGGAATTATCAAGGAATTATCAATCACTTAGATAGTATGACATATTTTGTTAAGTTCATCAACAAAACTAGCCTCCTTGACATTGAGTTGCTTGAGTAGTCTTTAACTCGTCTCAGCTAATTGGAATGTTGGTTCCAATGCCACACTTGTGTTCCTCCCAAGAATGGTGTTAAGACCACTTTTCATTATATCTCCATACCTCTCTATCTTTACCTCTCCATATGTTGCATCTTATCTCTATCTCAATCTTTCTATCTCTCTCCCATTCTCTTACTAATTCAATGACTTTTTCTTTTCATTGAGACTTTTGTTGCACAAACGAATTCATTTTCTAAATGACCTACCAACACCTTGGCCACTTAGATTATCTCGAAACATTACAATGGAGCTGATTGTTTGATCTAATGTTGTAAACTCCTTCACAAGAGAAGGACGACCATCATATTAATCACATCTGTTCATATTTAATGTGGTTCTCATTTAGAAAGCATTTGTGTTTTCTTTTTTTTTAGCGTTATTGATTTAGGTAGTGGATTAAGAACATTCATGTTTTACTAAACATCACATCTCCTGCAAAAACTAAACTGATGGGAAAAAAACTTCCCCCCTTAAAAATAGCTAGACTCGACCACTCACCAAGCCATAAGGCCAAAATGTGCGTCCAGGGACTAGGGGAGGTCAGTCATCATCAACACCCTCCTTCCTAACTATTGAAACTCTAGTCGCTCTTGTGCGCTTACCGTCTCTCCTTTCTATCTAGAGAGGGAGAGATACAAAGAAAGAGTTATTAATTTATTATAAGGAGATCTAGAGAGGATGAGGAGTGACAACCAAAGGAACAAATACATATTCCTAGATAATTTTGATACAATAGGAAATTGTATCTATAATTTATCATACAAATTAGTGGAAAATATTTAAGTTTAAGAGAGTTGAAGAAGGTTTAGGTAAGGTATGTGTTTAGGTTGAAACTAGTGAAATAATTATTTTGTGCATGTGTATTATGTGTGTGACTTGTTATGTTATTAAATTGTGACAATCTACATATATAGTGAGCTTCTCTCCTCTTCAACCATTTCGCCCCTTCTTATATCTCACTTTAGACATCATCCATTCTACCCATGCTTCTCATACCACGACTAACTGTACTTATAAACCTTCAATATACTAGTGAAGTAGTTCAATCAACTTAAGTACAAAGTGGATGCTATGTCTATAGCTCTTACTCTAGATATTACATGCAATCATCCACATTGCACACATTTAATCATCTACGTTGGGCATGTTTAGTATTTGAGGTCGTTACACACTCATTTCCCTAACTGGGAATGTCCATGTCATGTTCATGAGACCACATTCTTAGAGCGTTTGTAACAAAGTTCACTTACCTTGTTTGCACTTTTACATTTTTATACATCTTTGTCAAACAACATTCAAACCGTTTCTTTCATGGCTTATACCCTATTCCAAAGCCCTCCATATCAGCCAAGGCAAGGAGAATCATAGAAAAAGATAGAGAATTTGGTATTGCACCTGTAGATTAAACAAAATTGTCGTCGATTCAAAACATTGAGGGCTGCCATTGTTGTGGCTATAACAATGTGTGTATGGATGTAGCGTAAGGAGATAAATAAAGATGTGCAGATGGCTATTGTGAAGAAGAGGGATATGGAGAGGAGAGAAAGAGAGAGATAGAGGAGGGGGAGAGTGTAGATAGAAGATGTAAATATATAAAGATGAGAGAATAAGATATAAAGATAAAGTAGAAATTTATAGAGAAAGAGGTAGAAAGGGGGAGATATATAGGGATAGAGAGTGTTAGAGAGAGAAACATAGAAAGTGAGAGATAGAGAAGATGAGAGGAAGCGACAAACAAAAGGAGAAATACTTAAATGACCTTTCCAATATTCTACGACCTTCCCATTGCACACAAAGTTGCGATTGCTAGTCTTATGATCAATGGTTGGAAGTAGTGGAGAGCACAATGACTACCATTGGGAGCTTCTTGACCATCTATTCACGTGAGAATTTGATCCCCCACGATATCATCCATAATTATGAAGTAGGATTATTTTTCTATGTCTGTAATAAAGGAAACAATAAGAAAATGAATGAGCTTGTCATGGCTAATATAATTTTATAAACAATAATTAGATAAAATAGTAGGTACCCTTCATATCAGTGTTAGTTTTAGATTGAGTATTAAAATTCTTTCTTTTAACTTAATAATAATCATTGCAATGATAGGAGATAAGATAAGATAAGATAAATTATTAATGTCCAACAAGAGACCAACAAGGGTCTAAGGAATTGGGAACATATAGAGCAAAAAAACAATAACAATAAAGCAGAAAGTAGAAAATAGAAGAACCAGGAAGAGAGCCTAGACGCTCTTTTCGGGCGAGAAGTAATCGAGCAGTGAAGGGTATGATTCGAGACTAGAAGGAGCCCCAGATCGTCTTTGAGTAACACTAGTGGTGTAGTGCTGCAGCCGAGTGCGATCTTTATGATCTCTACAAGGTCTCCCAAGCTTGGTGTGTCCAGAAGAAAGAGGATCGAGAGGGCGCTTCATGCCGTGGGTAGGAGATGCTGAAGTGAAAAAGGATGTGACATTGAAGTGAAAAAGGATGTGATAAGATGATCAGATCTCTGGCTGGATGGGAACATGAGCTAGAGATATATTGCCCAATTAGCTTGCAGCCTCCTGAGATGGATATATGCTTTCATCAATTCTTATATATAGATATGATTGCAAAATAGAGTTACTATATATAGATTCAAACCTACTAGAAATCTCATTCAATCAATTACGATATAAAAAAATGCAAAAAGAGCGGTATTGGCACCTATGTGCAAACGAATTGGAGATGTGGATAATTGCATGGGATAATTACTGTCAAACTAAACCACAGATTTATATCTTGAACAAATAGCAATAAGGGGAAAAGCGAGAGCACCTCAAAGATATCTGTGCAAATATCAGTTTACAAAAGACATACCTTACATCAACAAGAATAAGCAAGAAACAACAACATGAAGCAAACTATGAAGGTTTTGAAACGCTCCTGGGTTCGAATCCTATGCTGACCTAGTTCACAGAGTGGGCAAATTCAAGGCTCGGATCAAGAGAAGAAATAAATTTGTGGGTACAAGGCAAAGGCCTTCTGGAAGATGGGTGGAAGATGGGTTGTTGCGATCAAAGACATGACCCACAAGATCAGAATGTGGTTGGGCACTTTCAAGACTGCAGAGGAAACCACAAGGGCATATGATGAGGACGCATGCCTGCTCAGAGGATCCAATGCCAGGACCAATTTTGCCTCCAATTTCATTCCTAAATCTAATTCTTCCCTAGCTTCCATAGTAAGAACATTACTTAGCCTACAAAAGGATTTTGATTTTGATTCTTTCAATCCCAAAATCAATGGTGATTAGAACTAGTCGCCCTCGTATTCCAGTTATGTTTTTCCACCATATTAGTTTTAACAGTGTTATCCGGAGATTTGTCTCCTGCCCCCTCCACCCTCCAGATTCGAGACTTTTGGCGTCTCCGGAGTCCTAAAAAATGGTTGGAGACTTCATGATCATGAAGTCTTCAAAGAATTTGAGTCTCCAATTAAAAAAAATGAAGTCTCTGGCTTGTCTCGTGATAGAAAAACAAATTTAAAATACAATATTAAGCCATTTTATGATTTTGACCCTCATTTTAATATTATTTTTTAGCAAGGCGATTTTAAATGATTTAAGTCATTTTGGCCATGGTGGAAGAAGTGGTTGAATTAGATGACCTTAATGAATTGCCCCCAGTTGTACTGCCATCAAAGGAAGTTGTACTACCATCAAAGGAACCCGAGTTGAACAGTGACGATTTTCTTGACAACATCAGAGCTGAAGACCTTGAGATAGATGATCACAACCTTGTGGAGTAGATGATACTAGATATATTTATGATTCTTGTTTATAGTACTGATTTTTTTGTTTGCATATCAACGATTTAGCATCAATCATTACATATTGAATTTCAAATTTCAATATGTAATGATAATCTTAGGAGTATTAATTTGATATGGTCATATGCAATATTTAGAAATTAGATATGCAATGTGAGTTTTGAACTATTTGACTCTATATTAATATGACATTACTATTTAATATTAGTCTTTGACTCTTTAAACTTTTGTTCAATGTTCATACTTGTAACTTTCCATTGTTATGTTATGAATCTATAGTATTTCTTTAGAAATTATTAAATTATATTAAAAACTCCTTGTCTCCAAATAACCTTGGCTTTTAATAAATGTAAAAGAATAAGCCTTCTTACCATAGTAAATAATTTGGCCATTATACATACCTCGGAAGTGATGACCACAATATATATCCAACCAGCTCATATACACCACAATATCATTCATAACTAAGTTAAGTGGTGAATATAAGTTGTGTTATAGTATGGTGACTGATCAGGAAAGTGATAAAAAAATTTTGAGTCTTATTTTTTGGCCAATTTCTTGACCGACATGTTCTAACCCTAAAGCGACATAAATTTTGTATAAATTGACTCAGGGTTAGGGTTTCATTATTATGTTGTATGTTTTACGACGGTATTGAGCTGTAAGGGATCTGTGCATTGCGATATGATTGTAATCACTGGATAAGAATAATATTGGACTTTGCTGTTTGGTGGACGTAGCCCAGGGTTTGGTTGAACCACGTTAAATTTTTGTGTCTTGTGTTCTCTTCTGGTTTGGTTTATTATCCTTTGATATATGTTACATTTCTGCATGTAATTGTTATTTCTGCCTTGTTAATCCTAACAAGTTGTTATAAGAAACTATAAACAATAACTATAAAGTAAGGATTATTTTCCTACACCTGTAATAATGAAAGTAAGAAGGAATGAGCTTGCCATGACTAATTTTAACGATAAGAAAATATAATTTTATAAACAATAATTAGACAAACAAAGTAGCCCCCTTTGTATGAATGTTAGTTTGGATATTAGGATTTTCCTCTTAACTCTCAGCACATTTAGCACAACACGCTTTTTGAAGATTTTTATATAATCCTGGGTGATTATCCTCTCGCGCAGCACACAACAAGCAACACACAACCCCAAAATATTAATCAGTCTCAGTCCGATGTGTTTGACAGAATGCACGCAGAACTGAATACAAGAGAAACTGAGCATGCACGTGAAATGTTTGACAAAATGTCTCGTATAATTTGTTTTGTGCCGCTATCCTTGGCGTTGATGAGACTTAAAAACATAGCTAGGACAAGAGGCCTTCCACACGTTGGGGATATTCCTGCTATGAATGCTAAGGCTGAGGACTCCCAAATGGCCATTGATGTGGTTGCGGTCAAAGACCTTGAAAATATTCAGCAAAATGTACAGACTGATGTTGTTGTTAATCATATTATGTCAGGGGAAAATGTCATGGCTGGGGATTTTGGGGAGGCCCCTACACCTACCTATCAGAGGTTACATGACTGTCTTATCAAGCTAGAGGCTAAGAATTCTCAGCTCCATGCCACTGTACAAACTCTATCCACCTTAGTGTTGGAACTAAAACAACTACTCCACAGTTTTTCGTCAACATTTATTTCCGAGTCAGCAGGGATTAAATCCGAACTGGAATCGGTTATTGAGAATCTTGATGGATTTGACAGATATAAAGTGGAACAAGCTGATATCTTTGCTAAACACTCAACTCTAATGTCTGAGACCGAGGAGAAGGTGAAATCTTGGACCTCTATTTGTGATAACACAGTTAGTGCTGCACCTCTCTCAGGGGTGGAGAAGTTGGTTCAAGGAAAGATGGATGATGAGCGTGTGAGACGGGTGCGTGAGTTGAACCTACGTGTTTGTGGTCTCCCCCCACTACCGATCCTTCCTCTACTGGGCAATCCTTTCTCAAGGATCTGCTCGACATTCATGATATTTCACTCGACAGATGTTGGGTTTGTCCTGATGGTACTCTTGTTATGAGGTTTCTCTCTTTGCATGATAGACTGTGGGTTCTTAAAGAGAAGAGGAAGTTATTCTCTCTTTTGTTTAAGATTTATCTAGATGAGGATCTCACTAGATCACAGGTGGCAGAATTGAAATAGGCCAGGAACCTCGTTGCTGAGGCCAGACGTAGTGGTAAATGGGTAGTTATTAAGAATCTCAAGGCAGTGATTCGGGATTCTCCCCCCAGCTGGTATGATTCGAGGCAGGCTGCAAAGGCCAAATGACGACCACGTTAGCAGTTTGACAAGAGTGGGCCCTCCTCTGGCTCTCTTCTTGTTAACTGCTGGAATGGTAACAGTTCCCTTTGTTCGTTACCTGGTCTCTTTCAAGATGCGGTGGGGTCGACTGATATCTTGGCTGTTATAGAGACCCATGAGAGCCCTGTTTGTCCCCTCTCGGGTTTCAACGGTTATTAGTGGTTGTCTGTCTTCAGGGTGGAAGTTTGCTCTTTGGGTGGTGTACGGGGCTCCGAAGGAGTTGCCTGCTTGATTAGGGACAACCTCTTCAGCGCTACTTCAGTGGTTCATTCAGACACACATGCCAGATTGATGTGGACCCGCATATGTCATGGCAGCCACCGCCAGAGAGACATCTTCATCGTGGTTTTCTACTTTCCACCGGCCTCCTCGCCATACGCCATTCATAGTACTGAGGATAGGGACCCATTTATTGATCTGATAGAGTGCATTTCCAGATTCAGTACCTTGGGGGACATCATTATTTTGGGAGACTTTAATGCACAGACTAGGGAGCTGCAGACCCCTATACATGACCGAGGTAATGACTGGACCTGTACCTTAGAACTAGATCCTGCCAGTTTGGGGCTCCAGTGTGTTTTCGAGGACTGCGACAGACCTTTATCTATTTATGGCCGTCACCTCCTCCAGCTCTGTGAGTATTCTGATTTGGTTATTCTGAATGACCTCTCTTGCTTTCCTGGTTCTGAGCTTTTCACGTGTTGGCCGCACTATGGTGGCGCCCGTGTGGTTGATTATGTTATCACTAGCGCTTCTTTTATCCCTTCCATCTGTCGCTTCACTACCTCTCATCTTTCATTAGTCGACCACGCTCTTCTGAGCCTTGCACTTCGCTATTCTCCTCCCCCTCGCCTGTCCCTCCCTCCTCGTCCCCTGACTGTCCTTGATCGTTCTCCTACCCACTTTCATTTCTGGTTTGCCGAGGGCGACTGTGATCTCTTTACCCTCCACCTCCGTCGTCTCCTCTTGCCTAAGAGCTTTTTCGATTACTGCCATGCTTCCTCCATGTTTAACCTATTGATCACAACTAATTGGGAGGCATCTTTCCTCTCCATCCCTCACTGACCTATCCTCAGATCCACACGCCGGATTACTTGCCCTATGAGTCGGTGGTTTGACGATGACTGTAAAGCTTTTCGTTGCTCCTTGCGCTTGATCTTTGAGACTCCCTTCCGACTTCGCTGATCTCCGTTCCTCCTACCGTCACTTTCTTCACTCGAAGAAACATGCTTTCATTGCCTCACAGTGCACATCCCTGTACAATACGCTCATTCAAAATCCTAAGCTTTTCTGGCGCACCATGTTCCCTCAATATCCTTCTCCGCCTTCCACCATCGATCCTAGATCCCTTGCCTCCTAAACCTCCACTCTTTACGACATCCCTGACCAACCATCTCTCCACCTCACCCCTCCCCCTCACTACCATATCTTTACCACTTCCAGCATCTACGAGGATATCAGATCCATGAGATGTAGTAGGGCAGCCGATGAGGACAGTTTTCAGGCTGAGCTCTTCAATCTCGCTATCTCTGTGTTGAGCTCCTATCTTCCGACACTCTTTAATAGTGTGGTTTGTACCGGCTTCCCCGAGTCCTAGTTGAGACACTTAATCTATCCGATTCACAAGACTGGGTCAGTTTCTGAACCCAACAATTACAGGACCATCATGATTGAGCACACCTTCGCCAAACTCTACGCAACAACACTGAATACTATTCTTAATAGGGAGTTGGACATGAGAGATTGTAGGGCTAGAGGTCAAGCCGGCTTCCGAGCAGATTACCAGACCATCGACCACATCTTGACTTTGTGGGAGATTATTGAGGAGGCTCACCATCGTTCTGCGAAAGTCTATTGCTGCTTCATTGACTTTCGTAAGGCGTTTGATATCGTCCCTCGGGTGGCCCTCTTCTAGAGACTTAGAGATATCGGGATTTATGAGACTCTTTTGACAACTATTATGACACTTATGAGTGTTTTGAGAGTAGGTTCAAGACTCCTAAGGGTTTCTCTGACCCTATCCAGAGCAAAACTGGAGTGAAATAGGGGTGCCCCCTTTTCCCCACCTTCTTCGACATCTACATTGATGAGCTCGAGGCTTTTCTTAGAGATTCCTCACTTTCGAGTGATGGTTGCTACTTGCACCAGGTTCTTATCTCCATTCTCCTCTTCTTTGATGATGTGATTCTCCTTGCCTCCTCACCGGAAAGTCTCCAAAGACTTCTTGATATCTTGGCCTCTATTTGTGAATCGAGACAACTGGTGGTGAATCTTGGTAAGACACATGAGATGATCTTCAACTACCTGAAGACCTCACATCTTCATTTCTACTATCAGGGATTGGAGATTGAGGTTACTTCTTCTTACACCTACCATGGGGTCAAGTTCTCTGGCCCTCGCTTCAGCCCGAGACTCGCCATTCTTCCTAGGATCAGTAAAGGGATGGATTCCCTTGCCATGTTGGAGAGACAATGTTTCAAACATCATTTTCAGGACACCGCGTCCAAGTTGTCCCTCTTGGATTCCTTGGTGAGACCTATGGTGCTTTATGGCTCTATTTTTTGGGGTCCGTCCCTTCTGGATTCTGATTGGGCCTCTATTGAGCGTGTTCAGACTATCTTCCTCCAGCGTATCATCAAATTTCATCAGCCTACCTCTCATAGCATCATTCTGGCTGAGTTTGGGGCTCATCCCTTTAGATTGGGGGCCATCTTTGATCTGGTTTGGTTTATTCACCACCTCCGTTGTTTTGTGGACTCCAGTGATGGTCGCAACAGACACTCCTACCTGGCCTATTGCTCTTTAGTGGTGCTTGCCAAGTCAGACCCCTCCCCTAGAGCCTGTTTTTGGTATGCCTAGGTCTCATCACTTTTAGGTTCCATCAGGATTGACATTGATCACCTCTCCCCTATCAGTTCTCGCTTGACGCTTTGGCTCACCTCCTCCCTTCCAGACATGAGTTGAACAGACATGTCAGACTTGACATATATAGGCAGTATATCACCACGACTTGGATCAACCCGTGTGGGGTCTACGCTCGAGGATGGCTTTTTATGTTGAGCACTTTTTAGACATTTGGATGGGATTATTGTTTGTCCTAGATACTTATCTCAGCGTTGGTGCCACGCCCTTCGCATCACGTTGGGATCTTTCAGGGTTGGTTCTCACCGCCTTTGGGCCTAGACAGACCATCAAATTGATAGAGATGATCAGATTTGCAGGTTATGCACCCTGGCCAAGATTGAGACTGAGACACACTTCATCTTCCATTATCCTAATTACTATAAGATCAAAGGGAGATTCTATTGCTTATTCAGAGGGTGCAGTTCCTTGACTGCTTTCTTCAGCTACACCGATCAGAGATGCCTGACACTTTATCTCCGTGAGACTGTATAGCTCCGTGAGCATACTCTACTACTTCTTTCCGCCCAGAGACAGATATACGATTAGCTCATTACGGCCTTCTTCTCACCCTCGTCTCCTTTACAGGGGTGAAGCGGCCTCACATTGCCTCCATCACCGACCACTCTAGATCTGTGAGGCCCCGCAACACCTTTACCCGTCAGCGACACATCTCTAGCAGCTCACAACGACGACACAGGATTCCTGCTCATCTGGATCATTATCCTTCAGTGTTGGATTTATTTCTATCTGGAAATGATCCTTAGTCTTTCTCTTGTTTCTTTTCTTTTTGCCTGTTGTTTCTCATTCTCTTCTTTCTTTTTTTGCTCTTGGTTTTTTTTTCGACCACTGTTTGGTGGTCTGTTGGTTCACTGTTCCTTTTGCTATACCTTTCCAGTCCCTTAGACCCTTGTTGGTCTCTTGTTAGACATTAATAAATTTATCTTATCTTATCTTATCTTATCTTATCTTATCTTATCTTATCTTATCTTAAGTTGTTAAGATTAATCATTGCGATGACAAGAGATACAATATTGCCCAAATAGCTTGCAACCTACGTGCAAAAAAATTGAGATATGGAAAATTGCATGGGATAATTACTATCAAACTAAATCATAGATTTATATCTTGAACAAATTCGAGAAATATGGGGAAAGCGAAAATGCCTCAAAGATATTTGTGTAAATATAAATTTACAAAAGACATGTTGGAGATTTGATTCTGAGCAGTTGATTGATCGTATGTTTGTCATTGATGACAACATATAATACACAGTAGTAATTCTGTATGTACTTATCAGAATGATCATATGAAGACTTGCGTGGATAAATACATGTTGTTGACATGTTTATTATGTTATATTCATACACGCAGACCCAGATATGATGTTTCAGTAAAGTTATGTAATTCTGTTATTGGCAGTTACAGTTCTAGAAGTGTAACGGTTTAGGGCCGATGTATATCACGTATTTCTTGAGTTGCGCCTATCTTCTATATATGCGTGTGTATATTCATGATTATTTATGAGTTGATGATATTAATTCAAAGACGCCAAACGTGTTTCAAAAAGATTGCAAAGTTAGAGTTAAATTGGTGAGGCCGACTTAGTGAAGCGTCACGTCTATTTGGTTTATACTTGCACGGTTGTAATTATGCTTGCGTGCTTAGTAGAGTCGACAATGATGTTATGAAGAGTTTTCTTATAGGTCCCATGATCTCATACTATAAGGAAGATACTTATAACAAGTCAAAGGTGACATGCTAAGTGTGAATGATACGAAAAGATAAGAAAGATGTACAGAGCAGATTATCAGAGTTGGTTAATTCATCAAAAGTCTATGTGAAGAAGAAGTGAAAGATTGCAATACACTAGAACTGATCAAGACATCAGGTCTACTCTACAGTTCATCATTAGATATAGTGCATATCTGTTATACAGAAGGTTGTAGCCTTCACCATCAAGTAGTGAGCTTTTGGACAGTGAGTCCACCACCCCTAATAGGGTTATTTGTAAAAGACTCCTAACAGGGTCCGACCCTTAACTAGGTCACTATACTTA
>MU225699.1:893759-919063 GCA_018584345.1 Thuja plicata
GTTGCAATATCTTTGTTAAAGTAGTTAACGAATCTGTAATTGTAAGGATTTAAAAGAATTTGCACAATACTTTCCTATAGAGATTAGCGTAGGAAGCTGTTTCCGCACCTGAGTTTCCTTACATGATACAACACACACTATAATGATTGAAGGAAAAGTTGCGCACACCTATTGGAGAGATGCAGTGAACACATCAATATATACTATCAACAAAACTCAATTGAGGCCAGGCACGGATAAGACATCCTATGAACTTTGGTTTGGAAATGTACCTACAATAAAGTATTTCAGAATCTTTGGCAACAAGTGCTACATCAAGAGAGATGATGGTGTTGGTAAGTTTGATGCCAGAAGTGATGAAGGTATTTTCCTTGGTTATTCCACTAAAAGAAAAGCATATAGATGTTTCAATTTGAGATTAAATAAGATAATTGAAAGTACACATGTTAAGATTGATAAAAATTTTATGGTTCAAGAAAGATACTATGAATATGCACCTATGATTGAGGATGAACCCAGACCTAGCAGCAAAGATACTGTTATTGAAGAAATGTTTGATTGCATTGATGTCTCATGCAATGACCCTGAATCAAGTAGAGAAGAATCATAGATTACATAAGAAGAAGACACACCTAAGGTTCCAAAATTCACATCTAGATATCACTCTAAAGATGATATCATTGGAGATCAGAGCAGCAATGTTTTGACCAGGTCAAAAGTAAAAGGTCTAGCAATGGATGAAAATGTATGTTTACTTTCACAGATTGAACCTCTAAGTGTTGAAGATGCTTGTAATGATTCTGATTGGAAGAATGCAATGAAAGAAGAATTAGATTAGATAATCAAAAATGATACATGGGAATTGGTCCTTAGACCTAGTGACAAAAATGTGATTGGAACAAAGTGGGTATTCAGAAACAAGATGAATGAAGATGGTACAGTAGTAAGAAAAAAAGAAAGATTGGTATGCAAGGGATATGCGTAGAGAGAAGGAATAGACTACACTAATATATTTTCCCTTGTGAGCAGACTAGAAGCCATTAAGTTGTTTTTGGCATACGCAACATTCAAAGACTTTAAATTTTATCAAATGGATGTAAAATCAGCTTTTCTGAATGGTGATTTAATTGAAGAAGTCTACATTGAACAACCTAAAGGATTTAGTCTTTCAAATGAACCAAAAATGGTATGCAAATTGAAGAAAACACTTTATGGTCTTAAACAGGCCCCAAGAGCTTGGTATGAGAGACTTGATGGTTATCTTACCAAGATTGGATTCAAGAAAGGAGCAGCAGATTATAACCTAATCACAAGAGAAACACCTGATGGATTATTTTTAGTTGCTATATTTTTTGATGACATTATCTTTGGGGGTAATGACAAGCTCAGTAAAACATTTGCAAAATAAATGCAAAATAAATTTGAAATGAGTATGATTGGTCCAATAAAATACTTTTTGAGACTAAATGTAAAGCAAATAAATAAAGGTATATTCATTAATCAATCTAAATATGTGAAGGAAATACTAAAGACTTTTCAGATGGATGATTGTAAGCCAGTATGCACTCCTATGATAACTGGAAGCAAGCTTTCAAAGGATGATGATTCTATAGCAGTTGATAAAACATTATACAAATCTATGATTGGTAAACTCATTTATCTAACTCAATCTAGACCTGACATATCTAATGCAGTTGGTATTGTTGGAAGATTTGCAGCTGAACCCAAGCAGAGTCACCTAATGGCAGTCAAGAGGATATTCAGATATGTAAAAGGAACTATAGACTATGGTTTATGGTATCCTATTTCAGAGAATGTAAAACTTCATGTATATACAGATGCAGATTGGGAAGGTTGTATTGATGACAGGAAGAGTACTTCAGGAGGAGTAGTATTCCTTGGAGATAGATTGGTTTCTTGGATAAGCAAGAAGTAGAACTATATTTCTCAGTCAAGAGCAGAAGCTGAATATGTTGCAGCAGCACTGAATTGTTCAACTATGGTTTGGATCAAGCAGATGGTTAAAGACTTTGGCATTCAAGTTGATTATCCTATTGTTATTCATTGTGATAATACTAGCACTATCAACATGTCTAAGAACCCTGTGATGCACACAAAGACAAAACACATAGAGATCAAGTACCATTTCTTAAGAGAAAAGCTTGCAGACAAAGAAGTTAAATTAGACTATGTGAGCACCACAGAACAGTTGACAAATATTTTCACAAAGCCCTTATAAAAGGATACTTTTGAGTATCTCAGGGAGAAGTTGGGAGTAATTCCCTCTCCTAAATCTGTTTAGAAGAAGCAACAAAGACATATCAGTCATTAAGTGACTGATGAATGGTTGACTACTCTACTTCTGGAGTAGTACCTATACCTAAAAGACTATGGCACCCTTTTCCATTGATGTCAAAGGGGGAGTATATAGTAAGGAGGAGTATGTACTAAGGGGGAGCATATACTTTGGGGGAGTATATACATGGAACAAAAACATAGACAGACAAACTGCAGCAGTTTAGAGAAATCCTCGATGAAGATATTGAGAAGATTGTAAAAGAAAGAGGACACCATGAACAGAGGATGTTTTTGATATCATATGTTGCCATCAATGTCAAAGGGGGAGATTGTTGGAGATTTGATTCTGAGTAGGTGATTGATCGTATGTTTGTCATTGATGACAACATATAATACACAGTAGTAATTCTATATGTACTTATCAGAATGATCATACGAAGACCTGCGTGAATAGATACATGTTGTTGACATGTTTATTATGTTATGTTCATACACGCAGACCCAAATATGATGTTTCAGTAAAGTTATGTAATTCTGTTATTGGCAGTTACAGTTCTGGAAGTGTAATGATTTAGGGCCGACGTATATCACGTGTTTCTTGAGTTGCGCCTATCTTCTATATATGCGTGTGTATATTCATGATTAGTTACAAGTTGATGATATTAATCCAAAGGTGCCAAATGTGTTTCAAGAAGATTGTAAAGTTAGAGTTAAATTGGTGAGGCCGACTTAGTGAAGTGTCGCGTCTATTTGGTTTATACTTACATGGTTGTAATTATGTTTGCGTGCTTAGTAGAGCCGATAAGGATGTTATGAAGAGTTGTCTTATAGGTCTCATGATCTCATACTATGAGGAAGATACTTATAGCAAGTCAAAGGTGACACGCTAAGTGTGAATGCTACGAAAAGATAAGAAAGATGTACAGAGCAGATTATCAGAGTTGGTTCATTCATCAAAAGTCTATGTGAAGAAGAAGTGAAAGACTGCAATACACTGGAACTGATCAAGATAGTAGGTCTACTCTACAGTTCATCATCAGATATAGTGCATATCTGTTATACAGAAGGTTGTAGCCTTCACCATCAAGTAGTGAGCTTTTGGACAGTGAGTCCACCACCCCTAACATGGTTATTTGTAAAAGACTCCTAACAGGGTCCAGCCCTTAACTAGGTCACTATACTTATTGCATTGTAATGCACAACTCCTAATAGGGTTGAAATATCTTCTAACAGGGATTACTACAAACAAGTATAGTTTATTGTGGGTGCTGATTCCCACCAGGGTTTTTACCATTTGGTTTCCCCGTAATCAAATTGTGTGTTGAGTACTGTGTTATCTAATTAAGCATTTACTTTGTTGTATTCTAAAGTTAAAGAAGTAAAAAAAGAACTGAAGTTACTGATAACTGATTCACCCCCCCTCTCAGTTATCCTTTGAGACTATTCTAACAAGACATACCTCAAGATTATGCCACAATTCCAATATACATCAACGGAAATAGAAAGAAGAAACAACATGAATAGAATATGATCCAGAATATGATCAAGTCCTGAAGAAAACTGTGAATATTTTGAAACACTCCAACCTAGGTTCGAATCCCAGACCGACCCATTTCATAGAGGGTGGATTCAAGGCTCAAATCAAGAGAAGAAATAAATTTGTGGGTGTAAGGCAAAGGCCTTTTGGAAGATGGGTTGCTGCGATCAAAGACACAACCCAGAATATCAGAATATGGTTGGAAACTTTCAAGACTGTAGAGGAAGCCACAAGGGCATATGATGAGGTGACATGCTTTCTCAGAGGATTCAATACCAGGACCAATTTTGCCTCCAATTTTGATCCTAAATCTAATTCTGCCCTAGCTTCCAGAGTAAGAAGATTACTCAACCTACGAAAGGATTCTGATTATGTTTCTTCCAAGCCCAAAATATATGGTGATGAGACATATTCCCCTCAAATTCTAGTTGCTATGTTTTTCCACTAGATTAGTTTTTAATAAATGTAAAAGATTAAGCCTTCTTATCACAGTAAATAATTTGGCTATTATACATATCCTCAATAATGATGAATAGGTCCTTCAGCTGCTTGTAACAAAATGGATCTCTATAGTTGACATGGCAGATGGGAGATCTGTGCCTCCGATCGTGAAAAGCTTTTGTAATCATGCCCTTTCATTCACTGTAATCCAAATTCCAAAACCCTATAGGGCCCTTTCTGTGATGCATGTGTGACTTGAACTGGGACCCTGCTCTCTTCCCCTATGCACTCATCATGTGATCCATTTTCCTGTGTATACAATCTAACCAAAACAAGATTGAGTGTAAAAAATGCATACCTTAAAAAACACAACATATCCTTCTCATTAAAATGAAGATATATCTATTATATTACTAAACAATAGCTAAAATGCCTCTTCCTTGCCCATACTTCTTCCTCTCTCATGCTATCTATTCTTGTTATGCACTTGACAAACAATGGCTTACGGGATACTACTTTGAAATCCCTTTGTAATACAAGGATTTGCTCAAAGATTTGGAATTAGTAGGTCACGAAGGAGTTCATCAATGCAAATGAATATTTTGCAACGAAATTAAGAAACATAATCATGCAAATGACTTTATACAATGAAATAAGAAACTTTCCAGGAGTTTTGTAATATAATTCGTCTGTAAATCTAGGTTTCCAAGATTTTTAGTTCAATGTTGTTGTCTCCATTTTATTAATGCAATCATTTTAAACATAATATTTGTAATTTGATATAAAGCTTGAACGTTTCATCTTCCACAATTGATAATTTGATATAGCACTTCCACCTTTTCATCTTCTACAATTGATAATTTGATATAACACTTCCACCTTTTCATCTTCTACAATTGACAGTTCATAAGCTTTAAATTCTTATGTAATTGCAGATTCTTTTTTAGTTAATTAGTTAATTTTGTCCACTATCTTTATTGTTAATGTATGTTATAAAACATGCAAATGGCTGCCATTTTTTATTCTTCAAAAGGCCAAATCTTTACAATGAACATTGATGCTAGAGATATCAAATGCTTACATACCTATATTTTTAAATAAAAATTTATGTAAAATAAGCTGAGAGATATCAAATTTTAAGATATTTCACATTCATAAATATAGATAAATCATGAAATTTTTTATTGATAAAAGAAGAAGATTATAAATAAATTAAAAATAAGGTTACAAAAATTATCAACTTCATAAGTTTATCTCTACAATTAAAAAATATCTAAAAAAATAAAATGCTAATCAAATCTGAAAAATATTGGCAACAAAATTGAAAATAATAATTGGTAATACAATTAGAAATAATAAAAAAACATATAAACTTCAACAACATTGACTACTCAAATTTGAAAAACAATTGGAAATAATCATTAGCAATACAATTAGAATAATTCACCATGACTCATAAAAAAATACAAATGTAAATTGGAACAATTCATCATGATTATTTTTAAAAACTCTAATGAGGGTTTAATTGAATATGTTCTTATAGTGCAAAAGTAACTATGACTCAAAGAAAGTTACCTCTTTGATATAAAAAAATGACAAAATTTAATAGATACTATAATACAAGCAAAACACTCAATTAGCCAAAGTAGCCAACCTTAATTAAACTAAAAGAGGGGCAAAAATTTATTGAAAGCCAAAGAGAACAAAACAACAAAAGTTACACAGAGCTCTAGTGAGCCTTATCCCGATCAACAACTTGATCCAACTCATGAGATAAATCATGCGGAAGTTGCCTTTGATCAACAATATTCTAATCCTACATATGCTCAGAAGCCCATAATTTAGCCAAGAAGTCAGCAACACCATTCCACTCACGAGGGATATTCGTAAAAATGACAGAGGCAAGAGACCTGCATAACTAAAGGATCTTCTTAATAACCAAAGCCAATTGGAACCAAACATCCGCTAGCTCTTGTATATTCAATAAATTCACAACTACATGCGAATCAACCTCACAAATGATCCCGCGCCAACCATGCACACAACATTGTTCCACCGCAACCAAGATGGCAAGGGCCTCCATGAGATTATTGGCATGATAACCTTTGTGAATAGGAAAAAGAAACTGAACTTCCCCAGAATTGCTGCGCCCAACTCCCCCTATGCCTGTAGGACCATGATTTCCCCGAGAAGAGCCATCAGTGTTGATTTTAATAATTCTAGGCAGAGGAGGAGTCCAATACCCCTCACGATTAACTTGCTATGAATAATGTCTGGTTCAAATTCTATAGAGTTGGGTAGCAAACAAAGGAACACCACCTTGTAGAGGAAAAGAAAGGCGGGTGCAAATACCCACATCTCTAGGATCCATACCTCCATGCAAAACATATTTTTTCAGAACTGTGTCTTAAGGAGTTTGAAACATGCCAGGGTAAAAGTATGAAGCTGTGTCACACTTGAGGACCATTTTCGTAGTTTCGGAAAAAATTATTTCAGCCGGAACAGTTTTGGTCGTACATACATGGTGCAAACGTGGCACCATGTGGCGTCGATGTGGAAAATGAGTTTTGGCCAAAATAGGTTCGGCCGGACTAGTTCTAGCCAAAAATTCATGAGTAAATATAAGCCAACTATGTTCTATCGATGAAGAATTGGCACATATTTATATAGGGGGTTTCGGTCGAAACTACTTATGTGACATCCTATGTGGCAGCCAAATAGGCAAAAATTTTAAAATTGTAAAACTTCTCACTTATATATCTGATTTCTCTCTCAAAAATCAACTTATTTTAAAATCTAAAAATACCCTTTTGTAGAGCCCGAAGTCTATATTATGGTCATATAATTTTTATAGTGTTTTGATTACATATAATATATTATAAGTTGAAAAAAATCCAAGTAGGTATTTTAACATTGAAGAACAAGCTCGTTCAAAAAAAGAAAAAAAATAGCAAATCATATCAGAAAAATTTAAAACTTATATTTAACACTAGATAAGAGAGTCCTCTTCAATAATATATAATTTGTTTTGTATTTGGTGTAGATTTTCTAGGGAAAATTAGGCGGGAGACAAAAATTGTTAATTTTTGGTAACTCCGACTTTGAATAGTTATAACAAACAAAATATATATTGAAGACCAATCTTTTTTTTTGCACTAGCTGTACATGTCATCTAAAACATATTTTGAAATCATAGGAAAACAAGATTATTTACATATATTTTTTTGGTGGAAACTAGACCCTAGATTTTTAGCATTTCTCAGCAATTAAAAAATGGACTTCAAAAATTAAAAAACTATGTCAATTATTATTCAATTTTTTAAAAAAAATTATAGGCATAAACTACATCCAATTTTACACATTTCATTAGTTTACATAATTTTCAAATTCTAAACACAAATGCCACTTTTATGTCGTTAAATTTTAACAGTTTTGCATGTTGTGGTCCTCTTCCTTTGTAAAAGTGTGACACAGGTTTGTACTTTTACCCACCAAAGAATAAAGGAAGGGCCAATAGCCTAGACAACCTGAATAAAAGAGGACCTAGAAGGGGAGTTCCCTAATCGGTTCCAGAACTCAGACATAGAAGAAACATTCCAGCAAGGGCAACCCCACACACTCTACCATAAGTGCCAAATCTACTTAACAAAGGAGCACTGAAAGAAGAAGTAAGAGACATGCTCCTCACCATTACTGCATAAAACACAAATTGAGGGGCCATAAAATCCTCACTTGTTGAGATTATCCTAGGTAAGACAAGGATTGTGAACAACCAACCAGGAGGGAGAATTCACACTTAGGCTATGAGAATGAATTCCAAACTTACTTCCACCAATGCACCTCCACATTGCTAACCTCGAGGTACCCTGTAGAAATAGAATACTTACTAGAAGAAGCACCTCCCCATGCTAAAACATCAAGTTCCTGCAAAGAGCTGCACTCCCTAGAATTCTGAATCTGTGAAAGCTCCATCCGATCCCTCACTGAACCCCCGACAACCAATCAAAAGATTTCTTCCATTTATAACCAACAACAAGACCCAGATTAAATACCTCCTTATAATGAACCACCTTATCCCAACAAGCAGAAAGGAAAGAGTCACAAAGAACTTTCAAGGGCAGATGAGAGGCAAAAAGAGGAGGGTTGCCATTCCAAGAGTCACTCCAAAATAGAGCCTCTGTTGAAAATCTAAAAAGGATTTTCTTCACCAAGAGAGCACCTGTCTTAAGGGTATTCCACATCATAGAACCTTTGTCCTCCATAGGAAACCTAGAAACATTTGATGGTTCAACTCCTGGTAAATACTTATGCGACAGGATATAGGCCCAGAGCTGAGACTGACTGAAACACCAACGCTAGTAGATCTTGGTAGAAAGAGCTTGACCACTCAAGATAGATGATCGAAGGCAAAGGACTCACTCCTTATTGGGCCTACAAACTGTATCCCAATTGATTAGGCTCCATTTTGAATTTTGCAAATTACCACTCCAAAGAAATTGTCTTGACATGACATCAAACTCCTTAAGAAAATACATAGAGGCTTCCTGAACCATGCTTCTGTAGATATGAAGTTCTTGAATCACAGATTGTAGGAGAGTCACCCAACCAACTGTAGATAGCCATCTATGAGTCCAATAATTAACCTTTTGACGCAACTTATCAAGAAGGTTCTATCAGAAGATCCTAGCTTGTCTTCCCACAACAATAGGAATGCCTACGTAAGTCAGAGGGAGAGAGTCAATCTGGAATCTTAGGATATTAACAATCCTCCATTGAATAGGCTCAGGAGCATTGAATAAAAAAATAGAGGATTTGTGATCGTTGATTTTTTGACTTGAGGCAGCCAAATAAGTATCCAAAGTGAGCCTAAAGGCTTTAGCTTCTTGAATTCGATCTCTATTAGCGAGTGCAGTATCATATACAAAATGGAGATGGGAGAGAGTGGGAAAGCCATTTCCCCATCGCTAGCCATGTTGGAAATAATGGAATGGTGTGTACTGGGAGGGGTGAATCAATACCCTTAAATCTTTTTATGTCAATTAACCTTTATCCTTTAGTATTCAATTCCTTGCATTACCGACCATATGTGCTATTCTTATCTTATGCATGTTATATCAATTCATAAACTTAATTTGCATGTAAACATTCATACAAAAATTTGTGAAATGTATTGACATATGACACAAGATTTGGTAATGCAGAAAACCCCTGTTAGAAGGTAAAAACTGCGGTAAAAACTTCACTATCTACAGAATGTAAGTGGCCGGTTAAGGCCTACAAGTTTGATCACTTCTGATGATCTTAATCTGTTAAGAGCTTTACCAATTTTTGTTTAGTGTGCACTCGGTTAAGAGATTTACAAAAGGATTGTTAAATCCACCTTCTCAAGGGATTTCTTCTACTTTCTAAACTTGTTAGAATGTAGTCAAAAATACTTATTGACCTGAGTATATGCAATCTAGAATTGCTAAGTACAGATCCATTAAAGTTCACATGTATATTTATCACCTATAGTGATTGATCAATACCTCTGTTCTACTCGGTAGCCTTAAATCTGGTTCTTGATAACCTATTCCATCTTTTACTGTCCTTCTACATAAAACTCTGTCTCTGATCCATAGATGTGCTCCTCGGCTACAATCATCATCACATCAACTTGTTCTGATTGATTACACATCTATTTATACATTGAATTTGACCTAAATGAGTTTCACGCTTTTCAATGTTAACTCTATGATCACAGGTTTACAACTTGACCTTGATCACCTAGTTTGCATGTTTTCAATCAGTTAGACTGATTAAAACAATTACAATTACATTGCTTGTCCTTCAAGAAATGGTTTTAAAGATAAATATAAAAATTAAGTGTTTTATCTGACGTGTAAGTCAAATCCACATTTCTCAGAATAAAACTGTCTCTCAGTAGACTGGTGCTTGGGTTGCTCTTTAGTTTGCCTGTCGATGTTCACTGTAAATTTTTCTATCGGGTTCCTCTGTTGTCTGCTCTGTCAGTTTACTTTGTTGACTGCTCTGTTGGGTTACATAGAAAACTTCTGTTAGGTTCCTCTTGTGAACTGTGTTGTCAGTTAACACAGTGATCTATCTTGTTGGGTTCCTCTGTACTTAACATTTTTGGTGACCTTCGTTTAACTGCTTTGTCAGGTTGCACTGAAAACCTGTCTTTCGGTGATCATGTACTGACGGTTTCAAAACTTGTTCTTTGTATACTAATGGCAAAATATGATCATCAATCTCCCCCTTTGACATTAGTATCAAAAACTGATATGTGCAAAACTAAAATGTTTAGTATATACACCATGTATTTTACCTTGTCAATATGACTCCCCCTATGTGCATCCCGGTATAGTATATGTACATGAATATACACTTGCCTTTATACTATTTCCCCCTTTCACCTTATCAATTCCCCTTTATTATTTCTTTCTTTGTCACATATTATTTCCCCCTTTTTTTGATAATAAGGACAAAGGTGTCATACTTGCAACTTGTCAAAAATATAGGAATGGGAGTTCTGCATGTCTTCCATCATTTTCTCCCATTGTTCTTTCAGATGGTCAAGGGTCATGATCTCCAATGTGATCCTTGCATGCATATCATATATGCTTTCTGTCACAGAGATTTCTGGGGTGGAAATCAATTGTCTTGTTGATGTCATATACTGTTGCAGTAATGTAAGATTCGATAGGAGTAGAGCTTGAAGCTCAGTTACCTCATCTATGAATTTTGTTTCTGCCTCTAAAATCTCAAGTCTCAACCTTTTAGCTTCCATAATATTTTCATAATGCAACTTGATTGCATTGTCAGTGGTTGTAAGACCTTGTGCACTAGCATTTAGATATGCATCCATCTGTGCAATATTCTCACTATTCTCCTTAGTGAATTGCTCTATTGTGCATAATTTCTGAAGTAAGGCTATAGCTTCTGAAATGATTGGGTCTATTTCATTGACTATTTCAGATAGCTTTACCTTGTTCTCGACCACTTCTTGGCTGATTTTCTCTGTCAATTTGTATTGGTATTTCTGTGTTGCGCATTCTTCTATTTCCTTCTCTACATCTAAGTTCTGTGATGTGATGGCTTCAGTAAGAATGACTAATTGATCAATGATAGAAGCATTTTGATCAATGTATGTATTAGGTACAATATACATAAGTATTTCCTTGATTGTATCTAGTACCTGCGTCCTTTGTTTCCTTTTTAAGCTTATCTTGGATAGCTTTTCTTTTACAAAGTTCTACATAGTTTGTAAGTGACTCTGGATCCAATGTCCTTGGATCACAGGCTAGTATTTCAATTAGCTCATCCAATGTAACTGGGTTCTTATTATTTTTATTATTCTTCTTTGAAAGTGTAGTGGAAGCACCTGTATGCAATACCATAACAAGTTCCTTTGCTTGGTTTGATGTACTTGATGAAGGATTCAGTAGTGTTGTGCCTTTTATCTGCTGCTCGGTGTCTACCTTTCGGTTTGGTGTGGACATCTCCATATCAACCTTAACTTTCTCTGAAACTTCTCCTTCAGTATCCTTAGGAGTGGCATCACCTTGCTTCTTTTCTTCACCTTTATCTTTTTTCTCTCCATCTATTTCTTTCTGTTCTTCATTTCTTTCTTTCTTCTCTCCATCTATATTATGTTCATCAATTATGTTTTTCTGTTCCTCTTCACCCTTATCCTCGGGTATGCTTGCATCATTTTTGGGTGACTTCTCCTTTTCTGAGATAATATTGATAGCTTGTATCAATAATAACATGTCCCGATATATTCACCTGTGCAACATCCATTTTTGTGTCCTTTTCCTTGGGCTGCTCGGAGGTAAAAGTAATATCCTCATCTGACTTTGGTTCTTCGGTAGGATCTTCAGTTATATCTATTATTGTCACATCTTGGATTGAGACATCGGTTGTATCTCCTAAATACTACAAGATCTGAGGAATGTCATCCATTGCTTTACCCGCTTTTGTGTTCAATTCAACTAAAGTGGCATTCTCTGCATCATTTATAAGAATGTGCTCAGGGCTCGGTGTAGCCTCTTTTTCTTCATTGTGAGGCTTGTCAGTGAGTTTTAATACTCTCTCGGGGCTTGTGTCCTTTTTAGGTACATTGAGTATTTTCCTCCAAGTATCCTCACTTTCTTTGTCAAGCTCAATTAAGTTTCCCTATAGTACTTTGTAGGCTCTCAATTTTGCTGAGAACTTCTTTGAATGTAACTTCATCATTTCTTCAATTTCTTCCATTTTGGACTCGGGTGGCATAACAAAAACTAGGGATCTTTCCCTTATCTATTTTTCAGAGTTCAATGCGAATGTCCACTTTGCCGATAGCCTGTCTAGAAGTTCTTGTGGCATCTTATTTTCAAACTGCATAGGAACATATTTGAATTTACACATTTTTGTGATGATGGCTTCTTCTATCTTGTTCTGATCCTCTGGATTTAGAATTATTCATTTTCTAATCTTAGGACTAGTTATTGAACTTGACCCGATGATTGATGCAGTTACCTCATCAATTGTAGTAGGAATTTTGTTCTTTACAAGTTGTTCATCTTGTTCAGTGTCCTCTATATCTTACTTTGTTCAGATTAGTCTTTTTATCCTCTTTGGTTCTGAAGTTTGTCCGGTTTGAGGCTTCCTCTTGTAAGTCCTCACTTGTCCTTTCTTGACCGGTGATGAAGTTGCATCTTTTGTTGTCTGAATCCTTGTCCAAGATGCAACATTAGTTCTTGGATTCTTTGGGGGTGGTGCATCAGACTCTATTGACTTGAAGTCACTTCTTCTTCTCCTTCACCGATGGGTGACTGTCCCTTGGTGTCTTATTGTTTTGTTTCTTCTTCATTGACCGATAACTTCTTTTCAAGTGTCTTGACCATTTTGGTCTTCTTTCTATCGATCTTCTTTATTACTAGGCCAGTCTTTATTATTTCCTTAGCCTCTTCATAGGTTCCAAACCTTGGTTGTGACTTGTCTAGTGGTTCATTTAATAATACTTCAATAGCATTGGTGGCTTGATCTATGTTGATCTCATAGTCAAGTGGTGCTAACCATGCTATACTTGGTGCAACTGGTTTGATCAAGGTGGTATCGGTGTCCACCATAAAACAAATACCAGTCTTATACTTTTCTACCAGTTGTTCTGGTATCCTCATCCTTTTCTACATTTTATCCTTGAATCCAGTGAAATATTCATCCATGACTGTTGTAAAATTGTCACCTAGTGACTTGATGAATTCACTAATTTGAATTTTCACTAGTCAGGTAGTATCCCAGTTGACATTACCAATAGATGGGAAAAGTCTTGAAAGTAGAAAAACATGTACATTAGGAGTGATCCGAACTTACAATTGGACTTTGCAGACCTGGTCATCCTCATGTTCTCATCTAACTACTTCAGTAGAAGCTCAGATAGATCCAACTATAATCCCTTCTTCACAATCTTGTGGGCAGTGTAAACTGCTCCATATGCAATGGTGTTCATCCTGCTGGCTTGGAATATCTTGTATCCCAGCAAACATGCACCAAATTTTAGTTTGGGATATTTGATAGAATTTACCTTCAATCCTCTACCATCCCATTCTGCACCTATCATCTTCTCAATCTTAGGGTGAGAAGGGTGTTTGAGTTCCTTGGCCTTGTCAGTTATTGGATAACCGGCCACTGCATGTATTACATCCCTGGTGATCTATTTTGGCTCGTCCAGCCACATCTTTTGGTCATGCACTCTACTCAACACTATCCTAATCCACTCAGTTTTAAATTCCCTTGGGAACATTAGGGCATTCGTCAGCCCTTTGACCTCTATGTGTTTATGCTCATCCTTGATGGTTCCGTCTGTGCAAAGCTTCTTGTAAGATTTCTCAACCTCAAGATCTCCTATCTCAGAGATCTTGCAATGTATGTATGCCCTAACATATTCGACAAGAAAAACCCTAGGTGGTATGCTTGAGAATGCTCCAGCGTTGTCAGGTTGTGAGGCAACCTCAGGGTTGAATTTGTAATGTGGCTCCTCACAGTTGGAGTTCTTGATTAGTTTGACCTTATTTTCTTTGGAATTATTGATCTTGGTTACACGGGATGTGGTTGCCATGATTTTGCAAATTTAGGGCTTTTCCCGTAAAACAAACTGTGAGTTCAGTGATTCTAGTTACTTACTTAACCTACTGTAGCTGTTGAAGATCAAAATCTATTGTAGTAGTTGTGAAGGTTCTTGAACCGCCTCACAATAGGTGCTTAGTAATCGTGCCAAAATCCTCTCTTAGGAATATTTTATTCAATCTAAGGATCACTTCTCCCACCATGAGGTGCATTTAGTTTTTCAACCCAGGGATGTATACTTGAAATGGTACAACATAGTATGTGCACTAAGCTCCTTAAAGAGCCACTCTACCTATGCTACAAGAAAGTAAAGTACATGAAAGGAATCTATACTAGGGTTGCAGGAAAGGAAACACACTTACTCCTTACTAAAAGGAATGCTACAACTTGCAAACTCTTCATAAACTTATTCTTTCAACCTAGAGCATTCACTATAACTATCCTTGCAAGTGCTACAGGAACATTCACAAAGTACAATGCTGTAGGAAGAAACTGTATTCTTATATATAGAATGCTAGAAATGCAAAAAGTAAATCTATTCTAATTCTACTCTAATCCACCTAACAAGTGGGCCCCCTTGGTCGGCTTTTGCTAATCTATGAACACAGAATATGAACCAAAATTTATTTCATTATCTTTCAAAACTGATTACATGAGAATGATACATGAAATTGAAAATGAACTTGTTGTGCAAGATACAATCAGAACATTGTATTTCCAAAAATATTCAAACTTAAAAACTATTAATCTCATCCCTATAAATAGAGGATTGACTTTCTTATTTTGAAACAAAAAAAGGAACTATCTAACTAAAACCGTGCCAAAGAGAAAAAATAGGAAACGCAATAGCCCACGACATATGCAATGAAGTCTGGGCGACCAAGTCAACATGCTGGGAATATGGAGGGAATATAGTAGAGCTACATTCATGCATATCTAAAATAGTGGCTCCTGATTTGTGGTAGCCATGTCTTTTGATGCCATGATGGCTTATTTGTTCAAAGCTGGTCTTTAATGTCCTCCTTCAATGCTGTCGACCACTCCCAACGACTCCTACTTCCTAGCAGGATTAGTTATCATACAAAAGACATTCATACAAGTAGCCTATTCAAATTAATCCAGATTTTAGAACACACATTTTGATTATTATATGAAATACTGCAACATATATATAATATTGGCATAATATGACATATCTATTCCACCCATGGTTTAATGGTTCTATCTGTACTTGACATAAATTCAACTAACTAAAAGTTCACAATTGTTTTGATAATACTTAAAAATAGAGTATAAGGATTAATATAATGGAGACAGTAAAACAGTCTCATCATTTTCCCCTTGGCAAGCTGAATGCTTATCCTCAAGCATTACATCTTCTAGTAGTTGCTCTGAAATCTCCAACCTCTATTCTCCCTCTCCTTTGGCTTTTGAAGGTGTAGTAGAACCCCCTTATTTTCTCCCAGACATCTACTCTGTGATTTTCCTACAGTCGGTCAAGTCTGTCAGTGTTGATGTCATATAGGGGCTAGAGCAGCATCGGTGGCTGCATGGTGAGTGGACACCAAAGTTCCTGTCTAGTTTTCCTTCTCAGCTGCATGTATTTTGGTGCTCTTTGAATAGCTGCTTGGGGGTTGATAGGACTGTGTGGCTCAGATTTCTTCAATGCCTCGGATAACCTAACCCATCTATTTCTGGCTCCAGCCAGGGCTCTCTGGAAGACAAAGTAAGACAAACCATCATATTCTGCATAGACATCTGTACGAATCCCAAAAATTTTATCCCTTGTTTCCTCCTTAATTTTTCCATAAGTCAAATTGAGCCAATCTCTGAGGAGCGTATCTGGCTTGCTACTTTATGCACTTAATGGAAATGGCTCTATTTTCTCCTGTTCCCTATAGTTTTCCAACTATCTATCATAGTTGGCTTCATTATGCATCCATGACATTAATGCCCTTAGGTGTATATCCCCTATGTAGAGTAGAGGATTCCACTCAGTCTCAATAGGGATAATGAAGTTATGCATGTATAGTTCACAAAGTATATTTTGCTGCCATGAGGGAAGAGTCTGGTAAAGGCCATAAAATTCTTGGGCTAACTTGAACTTAGATTCTATATCTTTAATGGTCATCATTAGCTGGAATAAGAGGAACTGTTCTTTCAAACATATGGTATAAACCCTAGGAGGTGGCCTACATGAAATTATTTGATTAGCCAATTTGAGGGCATGATCCATCTTTATTTTTTGCTTTGCCAATTGTTCTTTCAATTCTGCAATTTCTTCCCCTTGCTCTGTTATTATTCTTTTCAGTTTCTTCTTCTCCTCTCCCCATAAAGTTGTTGTTAGAACATACTTATTATGAAATCCAAAGAGAAGCATTTGCAAGGTGATTGGGCCACAATCTTCTGCCTGATTTATTTGTCTCCTCTGTTCCTTCCAAGACTGCTCTAAGAAACTTATTAACCAAGTTCTGTTGTAGGGCACTAAGGCAGTTTCTGCATACGCTGACTGATGGATTACTGAGGCATTCTCCTCGTTAATGTCTGGAATATCTTGATGGATTTCCTGGGGAGTGTTTTGGTAAACATCAGGTTCAGCTTCATAAGTTTTTGTTGAATACGATGGAAATTCTGGAACTGCAGACTGATTTGGGGAATCGTCTAGAATAATTGGCACATTGGGTTGTTCATCAAATTGCAAAGGAGAAGTAGGTTGGATTTTGGAGGATGCTCCATGGAGCTGTCCTCTCATTCTAGGAATCCTTCGCACAGGGGTTTCTACAATTTCTACTACCTTTTTCTTAGTTGCCTTCTTCAGTTTCTCTGCTGCAGGAGTAGCTATTGTAGGAATAGCTGCTGCAGGAACCGACTTCCTTTTCTTCCCCTTCAAAGAAGTAGGGATTTGTGGTTTGGTTGTAGGAACTGAAGGTTCTTCCTCTAATTTTTGTTTTCCTTTGGTTCGGGAAGAAGTAGGTACATTGCTCTCATGAGTAGGTAACGACACATTTTTATGAAGATTTACAGTTTCTGCCCCTTGGGTATCTTGTTCAATGGCTGGGTCAGTTGGTATTGCATTATCATGACCAATTTGTACATTAGGGTTAACCTATGGTTGTAGGGTTTTGAGCTTGACAAACTCCAACCATGCCATGGGAGAGGCATCCCAAAGAGATCTTTCTATTAGAAATTTAACTAGGGCATGGTGGGTGACATAATTTGCATTTCCTTTTTGGGTCTCCTTAGCACTAATGCATAGCATATTGTACAAGAAATTTGTGACATTTATTGGTAGATTATGCCTTACATAACTCAGTAATTTGAAATGATGTTCATGCAAATTGGAAAATCTCCCTTCACATGTAAAATACCTGATGATATGCATAGCCAACTCATTATACGGCAGAGGGATAGACATTATTTTGCACCCTTGTTTGGTAATCTCCAATGGAGGGTCGCCTAGTAGGGTAAACTGGGCCCTAGCTGATCTGGAATCATGCACATTGGGGTAATGTTCCCCAACCATTGGTAATCTAGTAACTTATGCTATCCACTCCTCTATTGTGACCACTGTCAATTCCCACATTTTCTTGCCCTTCTTCGAATGTACACACAAATTCAGCTGTTGAGTCCTCATCAAATTCTATTAACCTTAAGAAGTATCCTAGCCAGCCACATACATTAAATATTCTTACTGCTTCAACTTCTGAAAGTAGCACACCATGTACTACCGGATTGTGTCTCTATAACTGGCCTCCCATCTGTGCTTGCCAATTTTCAATTTGTCTACCCTCATAGAAGATAAATGCCCTATTCCTTGAATATCAGACTACTCATTTTTGAAAAACTATGGGCTTCCTTCTAAATTCCTCTGTTATACTTAGTATGAAAAATAGTGATGTATTTCAACAAGAGAAATTATAGTCTTTACTATGAGTTTACACTTAAATTAATTATAAGTCACATCAAGTCTGACAATCATGGAGGATTCAGGAATAAAGGTACGATAGTTGTGTGATATAGCACTAGAACTTTAATGAGACAAGGCTAAGTTCAGATTTGAGGTGACATAAAATATTTTAGGTGTAAATAGAAATGAAAATTTGGAATTAATACAATACCCTCCCCCCTATTTAATATTGACAAGTGTCCACACTTGGCAGACTTGGCACGAGGAAGGGAATTGGCTTAATGCTGTAATGCTATATTTATTGCAGTACTATATATAATCATCGAAATCTATGCGCTAAAAATGGAAAAAAATTGAAAATCTTGTACCTATCATTCGATATTTGCACGTGCCATTAAAAGGTGGTGTGAGTGGAATGAAAGTGGTGGTGATGTGCGTCAGTGTACTTTGGCTCTTATTGAAAGCAAAGAAAGGATAATTTTGATGACGTGGAGGGTGGGTGGGTGGTAGATTAAAGAAATGAGACGAGTTGGAAAGAAGAAGTAGAAAGTGAATGGAGGAATGTACTTCATGTAAACACAAAGTTTTTATTATGGACATGCTCGATGGAATTTCACTGAAGAGCTGCAGGAAGAAGGTTTGCACCCTCTGTTGTAGGAAGTGTTACCTATTTCTCGTTTGAAATTTGTTGTTGGAATTGCTGCAGGAAGTCTTCTTTTGTTTGAGGTTGGTAATACAACTTTAGCCGATGTCCATTGAATAATAGTTTGAATTTCACTGGGTCAATTGTGGTCAACTGGATGGCTCCATTGGTGAAGACATGGCTTATTTCATATGGCCCCAGCCATCTTGTCTACAATTTGCCTAGTATTTTTTTGAATCTTGAATCGTATAGCAATGACCAATCGCCAACTTGAAGCTGTTTGTTCTTAATATGTGAGTCATGCCATTTCTTCCTTTGTTTCTGGAATATTTTAGTTCTCTCCAGTGCAGATTTGTGCATTTCATCCAAGGATTTGAGATGCAGTAATCGCTCCTTCTGTGCTACAGGAAGATCTATATTTAACTCCAGTGCTGTTCGTAGTTTTTTGTGTTCAAATTCAATGGGTAGCATTGTTGCTTTTCCATATAACAACTCAAATGGAGTGAACCCTGTGGTGGTTTTCCAAGTTGTTCTATACACCCAGACAACTTCTGTTAGTCTGCTGCTCCAGTCCCGACGATGCAAATAAACTATCTTTGTTAAGATGGCTTCTATTTCTCAATTTGTAACTTCAGCCTGTCCATTGGCTTGAGGGTGATAAGGGATTTACTTCATATGTATGATATTATATTCTTTCATGATCTCTATTATTATATTGGAAGTGAATTGGGCACCTTGGTCAGTTACAAGTTCTCTCGGTACTCCATATCTGGTGAAAATATCATCACACAAAAATTCTGCAACCTTATGGTCTCGGGCATGTTTCATAGCTTTTACTTCAACCCATTTGGTCAAATAATCAGTGCACACCAGGATGTAAGAATTCCCATTGGATGGAGGATCTATTAGACCAATGAAGTCCATGCCCCATTTGTCAAATGGAGTCACCACCACCTGTGGATGTAATGGAATTTCATCAGATCTAGTTGGTCGGCCCATTCTCTGACATTTGTCACATTTTCTTGTATAACTGGCTGCATCCTTGTGAAGTGTAGGCCAATAATATCTGGTTGTTAAAATCTTTTGGGATGTTCTTTTTGCTGCAAAGTGTCCCCCACATGGTTCATTATGATAGACATGGAGAATTTCATATGTCTCATCTTCTCACACACATCTGCACATTACTTGATCAGGTCCAGTGTAAAATAGCATGTTATGAATCCAAGAGAAATTAAAGCTTTTCTTGACAAGCAGTGTCCTATCCTTGTAAGAAAAGTGTGTTGGCATTTTTTTTGCTGCAAGGTAATTAGCTATGTTAGCATACCATGAACTTTGGAAAACAATATGAAACAAATGCTCATCTGGAAATGCATCATCTATCAGTGTAGTATCTTCTTCAGTATGGTGGATTCTTGATAGATAATCAGCTACTACATTTTCCTTGCCAGGCTTGTCAACTACAGTAATGTCAAATTCTTGCAAAAGAAGAAGCCATCTTGCTAACTTGCCTATGATAGCAGGTTTGTTCATGAGATATTTTATTGCTGCATGGTCAGTATGAACAAAAATAGGATAGCCAGTTATGTAATGATGAAATTTGTTCAGAGAATAAACTACTGCTAGTAATTATTTCTCGATCACTGTATAGTTTAATTCTGGTCCATGGAGGCTTTTACTAATGTAGTAAATTGCATTCTCTAGGTTACTAGACTTGTGTCCTAGGATAACACCTATTACATAGTCTAAAGCATCTGTATGAATGTGAAATGACAAAGTCCAATTAGGACCCCTAAGTATGGGTGCAGTTCTCAACAGTTTCTTAAGCTGCAGGAAGGATTCATTACATTCCTTTGTCCAATTGAATTCAGCCTCTTTGGTAAGCAAAGTATATAGAGGACTAGATATTTGACTAAAATTTTGGATAAACCTCCTATAGTAGCCAATATGTCCTAGGAAAGACCTAACATATTTCTTCTTTGTAGGAATAGGTAATGTGAGAATTACCTCTATTTTCACAGGATCTACCTGGATCCCAGCTTTGGAGATAAATGTCCCAACACTACGCCTTCTTGCATCATCATGAAGCATTTCTCACTGTTGAGAGACAAGTTGTGTTCCTGACATCTGATTAGTACTTTTTCCAAATTCTTCAGGGATTCCTCAAAGGTGACATCAAATGTAGTAAAGTCGTCCATATATATCTCTATACAATCATGTGATATGTCAGCAAAGATGCTGATTACAACTCTCTGGAAAGTAGCTGGTGCATTGCATAAGCCAAATGGTAATATAGAATAGGCATATGTGCCCCAGGGGCATGTGAATGTAGTCTTCTCTTGATCTTTTGGAGCAATGCTGATCTGGTTGTAACCATTGTATCCATCCAGAAAGGAGAAATATTTCTTACCAGCCAGAGTGTCCAAGACTTGATCAATAAAGGGTAAAGGAAAATGATCCTTATTTGTGGCATTATTCAACTCTCTGTAATCCACACATATTCACCATCTCCCCCCTTTCTTAGGTACAATGACCAAAGGTGATACCCACTTGCTATCAGAGATTGGATAGATAAAACCAACATCTAGTAATTTTTTTAATTCACTTTTGACTATCTCTCTCAATGCTGGATTTATCCTTCTTTGAGGCTGGCATAGTGGTAAGCTACCATCATTAATGTAGATCCTATGGGTGCAGAGTTTGGGGTTCAAACCTAGCATGTCTACATAATCCCAAGAAAATGCTTTCTCATGCTTATGCAAGAGTTTTGTTAACAATGCCAATTGTGGGGGTGGCGACCTTTTGTTCACATGGAGATTGTGACTTCAGGAAATTTCTACTATAGTTGTTAGCTCTACCATTGACATCTTAGGTACTGGGCTTGTAGCTACTTCACATGGTAACAATTGGCTAATTATCTTAGGGCTTGCTGGAAAGACACAGTCTTCATAGGTACATAGCTGCAGAATAGCACTTTCAGAAATATATTTTGGTACTATACACTCATTGGTAAGAATACTCTATATTACATCATCTTCCTCTTGTATTTTTAGAAAAGACTGTCTATGCATCATCATAAGCTGAGCAACAGAGTTGACCTCTTCTCCTTTATCCCCTAGTTTTTGCCAAATAGGATCTCTCAAGTCTGGCTGAGGCTGGGCAGGAGGATAGAGTGCTAGCTCTTTAGTGCCTGACCATTTGAAATTGTCATACTTCCTGATCTGTAGTCAATTTTTGCATCAGTGGTGGCTAACCAAGGTCTCTCTAAGATGACTAGATATCCAACAAAGTTTACTTTTGGTGATAAGATGATAAAATATGCAGGGTATTCCCATGAGTCTAAGGTGACTACCACATCTTCTATAAGACCATCTGGAGTGACTGTTGAATGATCAACAAGTTGTAATATTGTTGGTGTTACTCTCAAACCCTCTATACTTAGTCTGTGCATTGTATCTTTAGTCATTACATTTATGGCTGCTCCCAAATCAACTAAAGAATTTTTAACAGATTGTCCGTTAATTATCAAATCTACTACTGGACTTCTAGGGTCTGAATACTTGGGTATAACTACCTTTCCCAACATGATATCAACAAGTTACCCTATTACATGAACTGTTTGAGGGTCCTTTTTCCTTCCAGGCTTTTTAAGGCATGCGTCCTTAATAGCTTTCCCATAGATAGGAACATATTTGATAGCTTGAAACAAAGGTATTTGGATGTGAATATTCTTCAACTGCTCAAGAATGTCAAAAGGCATTTCTTCTTGGGATATAGGATTTTATATTGTGAGCCTTTGTGGAAAAGGAGGGTAAACTAAGGTTTCAACATCCATTTTGCTAGATTTTTGAGTTGATTGGGTGGTATTTTGTAATGTAACTTCTAGAAGAGGTGCTGATGCTGCAGGAGTGTTTGCAAATTTTGCGATAATAGGATGTTTAGGTGCAGGAAGAGTAGTACTTTACCTCAAATGGATATTAGATATCTCTAGAGCGTAGGCAGGATACTGCTGTGTATCAGTGGTATACATTGGCTGCTGCTATTGCTTGCTATTTGGATTTGGTTGCGGCTGAGCAGGAAATTGGGTTTTCTTTGGATTGGGGCTAGTGGTTGTAGGAGGTGGAATTATTGCAGGAGGTGGGACTGGCAATGACAGTTGTGAAAAAATAGGATTTTGGTTATGCCACTGTGGAGGCCCCCTCCATTGGTTATTTTGCTACCAATTTCCTTGTGGTGGTTGCCATTGGTTTTGCAGGTTTGGCCACTGGTTATTTTGCTGGTTAGGCCATTGGTTTTTTTTTGTTTAGGCCACTGGTTATTTTGCTGGTTAGGCCACTGGTTATTCCAGGCTAGCTAAGAGTACTGAGGAGTATTCTGATAACTTTGGTTTTTCCATTGACTATTGTGAGGATTTGAAAATTGTAATGGGTCCTGAGGCATACCTTGTCTTGAAGCCCATGGTCGACGTTGAGAAATGAAGAACACTTTCTCGTCATCTCCTTTTATCTTCATGTACTCGGTAGGCAAATATTGATTTTCCAGGTTCGCCACCATCTTTCATCCATAGTCTTTCTTTTGTTTACATCAATGTGGACAGTACTCAACTAACTACAATTCAACATCTGCATGTTTCTTCTTAGTAGTCATGGTGTTGAGATGCATAGCAACATCATTAATGATGTCTTGCTTGAAATCTACTAGCAAATTAGATATCTCCAACTTAGAAATGCCTAAACTACTCTCTTTAATGATTGTAAACCGATATCCTCTGCTTTTCTTCCAGTTGATTTGGGGTAGTTGAGATAGATTTTATTGAGGTCATCCCAAGAGGATTGGGATATGTCCCCACCGGCCATGAGGTCCAATGCTTCCAAACAACTGTCATTCACTCCTCTCAAGAAGACTAGTTTCTGTGAATCCTCCACCAGAACATGTTGGGGATTCTTCTGCATGGTGTATAAAAAATGTGAAACATAGTCCTCCAAAGTTTCGTCCTCCTTCTGTGATATTCTAAAAATTTCATCTCCCCTCAGGTCACTCCCCTTGCAATATTCTTTGTATTTTTGTAGAAACAGAGTCTGCATCTCATCCCATGTGCCTGCTAAATTTTCTCCTAGGCCCATGAACCATCGTAAGCCCATCTCCTTTAGTGTTGCTGGAAATAACTTGAGTTTATGGGCATCAGTGTTATAGTCAAAGCTACAATAGAGGATGTCAAACTCAAACAAAAAGGTGTTAGGATCTTCGATTATCAGCCCATAAAACTTTGGAAGTTCAGTAGAGGGTATATTTTTGAGATTGGCATTGTTTATAAGGCTCGGTAGAGGAAATGGGAAAGTAGGTTGTACCATTACTGGAGGTATTGGGAGTTGGTGTTGCTGTTGGAAAGGAATATTAGCGATAGGATTGTTAACAATAGGTGCGTTTGGGTCAGAATTATCAAGAAAGATGGCCAATATTTTAGCAAAAGGCCGAAGGCCACTTATATCAAAAGGTTCTGCTCCAGCGGAAGATGCTATAGGAAACTCAGGACTTGCATCAACAAAAGGCAACTCAACTTCTTCAACTTGCTCATTCAAATTTGCAGGTTCTCCTGGAAGAAATATACCATATTCATGTCTTCTTCTTCCCCTTCAATGCATGCAAATGAATTCTTCACACTGGTGAAGAAAATTTAGGACCACAAACCACTAAACTAGCAAAAATAATGAAAAGTGACTCAGAAAGTTTCTTAGCTTGACACCATCCCCGGTAGCGGCACCAAAAATGAACCGCCTCACAATAGGTGCTTAGTAATAATGCCCAAAGCCTCTCTTAGGAATAGTTTTTTCAATCTAAGGATCACTTATCCCACCATGAGGTGCATTTATTTTGTCAACCCAGGGACGTATACTTGAAATGGTACAACACAATATGTGCACTAAGTTCCTTAAAGAGTCACTCTACCTATGCTGCAGGAAAGTAAAGTACATAAAATGAATCTATACTAGGGCTATAGGAAAGGAAACATACTTACTCCTTAGTAAAAGGAATGCTACAACTTTCAAACTCTACTTAAACTTATTCTTTCAACCTAGAGCATTCATTATAACTATCCTTGCAGGTGCTGCAGGAACATTCATAAAGTACAATGCTGTAGGAACATTCATAAAGTAATCTTATATCTATAATGCTGGAAATGCAGAAAGTAAATCTATTCTACTTCTACTCTAATCCACCTACCAAGTGGGCCCCCTTGGTCGGCTTTGTATGAGTTAATTTTGGCCTTCTAAATCAACCACACACTTCAACATAGTCCTTCTTCACCAGGTACAGCCAAGACTGAATATGAGTTATTCATCCTGACTGTCTGCGTGATTCGACCTGTTGCC
>MU225699.1:919163-936312 GCA_018584345.1 Thuja plicata
AAATAGATATTTAGGAATTAAATGTGATGTATGATTAATACAGATTTATGATTTTCTGCATTTGACACTCAGGTCGAGTAGAGTCAGTGAAAACTCAGAATTTGCCTTGTACAATAGGACTTTGATGTTTTAGAAGAATGAAAAATGCAACAAAATTGGTTAGAGTTGCAAGATGCCAATTTTGGGGTGTTACAGGCTTCTGCTAATCTATGAACACAGAATATGAACCAAAAGTTACTTCATTATCTTTCAAAACTGATTACATGAGAATGATACATGAAACTGAAAATGAACTTACTGTGTAAGCTACAATCAGAACATTGTATTTCCAAAAATATTCAAACTTACAAACTATCAATCTCATCCCTATAAATAGAGGATTGACTTTCTTATTCTGAAACAAAAAAGGAACTATCTAACTAAAACTGTGCCAAAGAGAAAAAATAGGAAACAGAACAGCCCACAACATATGCAATGAAGTCTGGGCGACCAAGTCAACATGCTGGGAATACAGAGGGAATATAGTAGAGCTACATTCATGCATATCTGAAATAGTGGCTCCTGATTTGTGGCAGTCATGTCTTGTGATGCCATAATGGCTTATCTGTTTGAAGCTGGTCTTTAATGTCCTCCTTCAATACTGTCGACCACTCCTAGTGACTCCTACTTCTTGGTAGGATTAGTTATCATGCAAAATACATTCATACAAGTAACTTATTCAAATTAATCCAGATGTTAGAACACACATTCTGATTATTATATGAAATACTGCAACATATATATAATATTGGCATAATATGACATATCTATTCCACCCATGGTTTAATTGTTCTATCTGTACTTGACATAAGTTCAACTGACTAAAATTTCACAATTGTTCTGATAATACTTAAAAATAGAGTATAAGGATCAATAGAATGGAGATAGTAAAATGGTCTCATCAGTTCTCGTGAATCTCTCTACAATATTTTTGCCTTTGGTCGCTTTGCTCTTTGCTCTCAAACATTGGTGAATGAAATTAGATCTTCATCGTCCTTTTTATAGATGATTCCTTAAGTGGCGCATTTAATGCTTTACCCACTTCTTGGTGTTTGAAGACAGAGTCACTCAGGTATCACATAAACTTCCAACTCGGGGTAAGTGACAACTCACTTGACCTTTCACACGTTTACCGATGGTCCTCAATAAGTGGTGAAGACTTCAATGTATTTTACATGATTACCAATGAGTCTTGGTTTAGATTGTTAACTTGGCTTTTATATGTACACTGACAATTCTCGGTATGTATTGACCGACGTGATTTAATTCACAATTTCATAACAAGCAATACTATAGTGCATCTTTATTCATGCTATTTTTTCATTTTATCAATGTATAATGGAATTGATGTAAAAAATAACTTGGTATAGTGCAGTTTCATACTTAGTTTTTCTGCTTAGGTGGGGGTGGTGATATCACTAGATCCATTGGATAAGCTGTCACCAATTGTATTGCTTGGTCTAGCATCATCAGTGTTTTTAGCTTTCCTCCACATTTTTTTCTCATATTCCTGATGTCTTCAATGGTGTTGCCATTGGGAGAAGTACTTGTCTCTATCACTCGGTCTCTGCAATCCTTTCTTAGATGACCGACCCTATGATAGTGTAAGCATGCCATTCTAGGGTTACTCCAGCTTCTAGACCTTCTTATCCATTTTCTCATGCATTTTGCAGCAATGTGTCCATATCTACCACATGTGCAGTTTTTCCATGTGTCGTAATCCCAAACATATGAGTTACCGAATCTTTTTGATTGATAATCATTTTCTTCTTCTTTTGGCTTCCATGCTTGCTTTTTATTTTTCCTACATTCAAGATATGTGTGCCCATGCATTTTGTAGGTAGGATAGTATTTTTCCATGTAGGTTTCCTTCTTTGGTTGTTTCACCTTAGATTTACATTCATATGCTTTATGTCCTTTCTTGTTACAGTTATAACAATTTCCAATGAATGTAGATGTGGATTTAGGAATACCTTTCATTTTGCTCCTGCAAACATTTGATGTGTTTCCACAGTGATTGCATGACTGCTTCCTTGGTCTTGGATTTGTATAGACATCTTTGTGATCAACTTGGTATGGTGATTCTCCATGTTCGATATACCCTAGTCTGGTATTGTTGTTGAATCTTCTTTGTCCATTCAAAAAATAATCCATCCTTTTTGTACTTTCTTCAGCTCTCTTAATCATATCATTGTGTTGTTGCTGAATCCTTACTTCATTCTTTAGTTTTTCATTTTATTCTCTTAGCTCACCAATAGCTTCTATTTTTTCAGTGAGTTCTATGTTCATTCAGTTTGACTCCTGACTCATAAGAATAATCTGATTGGTGATCTCATGATGATGTTCAGTAAGTCTTTGTATTTATGATTCTCTCTTGTAGCTTTTCAGTGATCTTCCTCCTTTCATCAATAACTATTTTTCTTTCTTGCTCGACTTGTCTAGAATTGTTCATGACATCAATCATCCTTGTGTCTCTTGACCGATTTGCAGTATCTTTACTTTCTCTATTAGACGTTGATTGATTTCATTCAAACTTGTGATACTCCCTTCATATGTGTCTGATGTATTGCTAGATGTAGATCCTGATGACTCAAACAAGTCATGTATCTCTTCTTAATGATAATCTGTTTCATTACAGCGAGATGCCATAACCTTTATTTCATCCAGTAGTTCTCTCATCTTGATTCTAGCTACTTTATATTGCTCATAGAAGATCCATATTTCTAACTTCTGGTTCTCAATAGTAATGTCTAGCTTATACCTTTCCATTGTATGATCTTTTCTCTCAAGTATTTAAAATTTTCCAAATAAGAGATCTAGCTCTGATACCAATTGTTGGAAATAATGGAATGATGTGTACTCAGAGGGGAGGGGTGAATCAGTACCCTTAAATATTTTTGTCAATTAACCTTTATCCTTTAGCAATTAATTCCTTGCATTACCGACCATATGTGCTATTCTTATCTTATGCATGTTATATCAATTCATAAACTTAATTTGCATGTAAACATTCATGAAACGTATTGACATATGACGCAATATTTGGTAATGCAGAAAACCCCTGTTAGAAGGTAAAAACTGCGGTGGGGATGAAACCCACAAAACTTCACTATCTGCAAAATGGAAGGGGCCAATTAAGGATTACAAGTTTGATCACTTTTGATGATCTTACCCTGTTAGGAGTAACATGTTTACACTAGTTAAGGTATACTCTGTTAAGAGATTTAGTAGCACTTTTTAGTGTGCACTCGATTAAGAGATTTACAAAATGATTGTTAAATCCACCTTCTCAAAGGATTTCTTCTATTTTCTACACTTGATAAAATGTAGTAAAAAATACTTATTGACCTGAGTATATGCAATCTAGAATTGCTGAGTATAGATCCATTAAAGTTCACATGTATATTTATCACATATAGTGATTGATCAATACTTATGTTCTGATCGGTAGCCTTGAATCTGGTTCTTGATAAACTATTCCATCTTTTGCTATCCTTCTACATAAAACTCTGTCTCTGATCCATAGACGTGCTCCTCAGCTACACTCATCATCACATCAATTTGTTCTAATTGATTATACATCTATTTATACATTTAATTTGACCTAAATGAGTTTCATGCTTTTCAATGTTAACTCTATGATCATAGGTTTACAACTTGACCTTGATCACCTAGTTGGCATGTTTTCAATAAGTTAGAATGATTAAAAAAATTAAAATTACATTGCTTGTCCCTCAATAAATGGTTTTAAAGATGTTCTTTAAATCTAAATATAAAACTTAAGTGTTTTATCTGACGTGTAAGTCAAATCCACATTTCTTGGAATAAAATTGTCTCTCGGTAGACTAGTGCTTGGGTTGCTCTTTAGTTTTCCTTTCGGTGTTCACTGTAAACTTGTCTGCCAGGTTCCTCTATTGTCTTCTCTGTCAGTTTACTCAGTTGATTGCTCTCTCAGGATACATAGAAAACTTCTATCGAGTTGCTCTCGTGAATTGTGTTTTTGATTTGCACAATGACCTGTCTTGTAGGGTTCCTTTGTACTTCACATTTTCGGTGACCTCTATTTAACTACTTTGTTAGGTTGCACTGAAAACCTGTCTTTTGGTGATCATGTATCGATGGTTCCAAAACTTGTTTCCTTTGCATACTAATGGAAAAATATGATCATCAAGCCATGTATCAAATTTTGGAAAACTTGAGATTTAATAAATATTCCAAGGTCCTCTGCCATAATAATGAACAGATAAGGAGAGAGGATATCCCTGGTGAAGACCCCTAGAGGCACCAAATAATTTAGAGGGTTCTCCATTGATAAGGACATAAATGGAGGAAGAATTAACACAACTCAGAGTCCAACTCACCCACTCCGAACTGATGCCAAATGCTGTTAGCAATAATAGTCCACCAACACAACTGAGAGGGGGGAGTGAATCAGTAGTGTGCCAAATAATTAAACTTTAAACTTATAAACTAATTAATCAATGCAAATATGAACACATCAAAAGCAACATCATTACACAAGCAATTATTGTCAAGGAAAACCCTGTTAAGGGAAAACCCCAGTGGGAATTAGCACCCACAAATAATGCACTCAAAATATTGTATCCCTGTAAGGACATCTAGCTTTGTTAAGAGATTATTATTACATATAGTACATAGTCCCTATTAAAGGACAAACCCTATTTGGATTCAAGAGAAATAAGAGGCTCACTGCCCAAATGAGAAGGTTAAATCCACCTTCTGGACTCACTATCCAAAGTAGAGATATAGAAGTATACAATCACCAGTGAATTGACTGATAACAACTTGCTTTGCCTAAATAGTTCCAATGAATTTCATCACAATCACTATCTAGTCTCTATATCCAACATACTTCACAATTACAATCTCGCAACTTCCTCATCATGCTTCCACACTACCTCATCAAGAAACAACTCTCCTTTATACAAGTTACAATAAGCAATTAGGTCAGCTTGTTAGGACTTCCCCAATGTATAAATAATTACATAGACCCTTGCTAAGATACAAAAGGTACCTTAAATAAGTAAACATCAAATACGAATCATCAATTACACTCCAAGATCCATAATCTATTCCCAACATCCTCTAAACATGTTACATCACTATAGTCAGCCCTAAATAGGTCTTCGGAAGATCACATGCCACATATGATGTCATGAAGAATCTAACAACCCAAGAATCACAAATAACATTCTTCAACATGTCTTCTACCATACCTCAAGCTCACATATCATAACACATGCTCACATCCAAGTTATCCCAATAACTCAGAAACCAACTCTATCATATTCCTCTGTCACTGCTCTGTAACCAGTCTTTACCAAAACAACTATAACTTATGTAAACATTAATATCAAGAAAAACAATCTTAGATCATATAAGACCTCTTCTCATCCCCTTACATAGATCTATCCTCACATGAACTAAAAATTCATACAGTGTCAGTACACATATGTCAGTCATGCCTGTACCAGTGATAACCAATATGTATGAGACGTCTAAAGTATTCAACTAAAACATATGTTGACATTGTAGACACTAAAAAATGGTTCACACATATGGCCCCCTTTTTTAACATGTCTTCTATATTGCGTGTTTGATCACCAATATTGTGTCATTCTTCCATTAATCAACTAAGGAAAACTATTTAATTAATTACTAATTTTTGTCCCCGATTTTCATCATATTCTGATTGATTTGACATTTTGATCATGTCTAATAATGTCATTTTTCACGATTGATCATTTTAATCCTGTCAATCAATTTCATCTTCTATAGGGGTAAATAATCATTAATTTATTTCCTATTCCTAAGTCCTAACCTATGATAAATAAATAAACTTTATTTATCCCAATTTTCCCTTTTCCCCATAGTTAATTATTTATATTAATTAATTGTCTACTTTCAAATTTGGAAATTATTATTAATTTCCTTATTTTTAATTTCTAATTCTTCCAATTTCCTAATTCCTAATTTACTAACATGAGTGTGTTGGCAAGTTGACTCCCAGAGGATATATGACTTTTTTTGTGTTGTCATTATGGCAACAAAGTCATATTAAGTTACTGTCAAGAAAGACAAAATGACTAAGTATGGAAAATAGGGCACATAGAGATATACAACGATCAACACATCAGTGCACGTGCGAGAGATCAAATCAGAACATGCACGCTCAGATATATGTTCTATGACATGTGTATGTACTAAGTCCAGATACGCATGATACAAAATGATAGTACAAATAATCTATAGGAAGAACAGTACTACTACAGTTTAGAAAATAGAGCATGGAGCCGACTTAGGTTTTTGGATCACCGTGAATTCTTTTGTTGTGTAAAAGCCAAGCGCCTTTGATTATATGTTTGTAATAATGTCTTTAGTCTTGTTGTAAACATGCTTAAGCCAATTTGTTTGGAAGCGTTGTGTATTATGCTTTTAGGGCCAACTATAGGCTTGTTTTGGGTCGCGTCTATTCAGACATGAACATATAAATATGTAATGTAAATGTATATTACAAGTGTCGAAGAATATGCATGAGAAAGACATAGAAGAGAAGTATAGTGAAACCAGTATGAGATAAAGCTCTTTAAGAGAGTAAGAGCATCAGCACATAAACAAAACTGATCAGATACAAGTGTCATCACAACAATTCATTTTTGACATAGTGTATATCAACTATCAGAAGGTTGTATCCTTCATATTATTGGGCAGTGAGCTCAGGCAGTGAGCCATACACCTTTAACAGGGTTTTATAATAAACTCCTAACAGGGTCATTGTACTTGGATTGTAAAGACTGCTCCTAACAGGGCAAAGGAACTTTAACAGGTTCATTATACTAGTGCAACATTTATGGGTACTAATTCCCACCGGGGTTTTCCTCTGATCAAGGTTTCCCCGTAATCATATCATGTGTTATGAGTTCTTGTATTAAGCTTCATTGAATGTATGTTTGATTTATAGTGCTAAAATAAAATTAATTGACAAACACTGATTCACCCCCCCCATTGTTTCTAACAATTGGTATCAGAGCTTTGGTCCTCTAAAAGAAAGTTTAACCACTTGAGGAGATCATGGACTCAACAAAAGAAAAACATTTGAAAAAGAATCTTGAAGCAGCTCTTGAAGATCTTGACAGATCTGAAAAAGAAAATGAAGAACTTAAACTGAAATTTGATGGCTCACAAATGCTTATCAAGAAATTGAGAAAATATTTGAAAGATTGTTCTACAAGTGATTTAGTGAAAATGGTCAAAAATCTGAATGAAGAGAACATGTCTTTGAAAGATAAAATTGAAAATCTGAATGAATAGCTAACAGACAGTCAAATTGCTATTGAAGAAAAGATCAAAGAAAGCAAACAATTAGAAGATGAACTTTTGCAAGAAAACATAAAAGTCTTGGAATTGGAAAACATAAAGAAAAAGATGGAATCTAAATTAAAAGAAGCAAAGGATAAGATTGATAAACTCCACACAAGTTCTGATTTACTTCAATCTCAGCTCTATGCACAAAATCTAAAAGGTGACACTACTGGTGTTGGATATAGTGTAGCACAAGTTGAAATCAATTCATTGAAAGAAAGAAAGAAAGCTCATGAAGCATCTTCAGAAGCAAAGAAAGTTGAAAATGTTACAGAAACTAAAATAGATCCACCCAAAGGAGAAATCAAGCAAGTTAACAGAACTTGTTATGCATGTAATAAATATGGGCATTTGGCAAGAGATTGCGAAGAGGTAAGACCTTTCAATGGTTATTGTTACTCCTATAATAAGTTTGGTCACAGGGCTATACATTGCAGAACAAATCAAAGAAATCAGTCATAGCAGAATCAAAGAAAAATGAATCAAAACAATCAGAGAAATCAGCCTCAAAGAAATTTGCAGAACATTACATGTCAGATATGTAATTACAATGGACACAAAGCAAAGCAGTGCAACATGATGAACAAAAACATCAGACCTCCTATCATTTGTCACACATGTGGAAAGGATGGACACATCTCAAGGTTCTGTAGATCCAAAACTCAAAAATAAGAGGATCCTAAGAAATCACTATTTGAAGAAGCAGGAGAAGTCAAGTTTGTTCAAGAAAAAGAAGATTCAAGAAAAATTTGGGTTGAAATGAAGAAGGAAAATGCAAAGAACAAAGTAGTTGATGCATCCATAGTGGACGCATCCTCTACTTCTGGTTGAATAGACCTTGGTCTTAGGGGGAGCTATTCTAGCCTAGAACCCCTGCACGACTGGTATACTCACCTCCAAGTATGCACCTATGGATCCATGCTTATGATCACATGATATAGCAGTATGCATACACACATTGTCTATAATGCATTCTGAAACAAAGTTTGAAACTCTTTGTGAAAACTGCGTATGGTTGCAAACATTAAATGTAATAAATTTTATAAAAAGAAGTAAATGTTTGATCTTCTTCACATTTACATTCGAGATCACATAATTTGGAGAGCACAGGAGCACTGAGCATCAAAGCATAGAAGCACAACAGATTTGGTGGTTAAGTAAATGGATAATAAGTTGGAACAGAACCCTAGTAGTCGCGCCATTTTGTATTATCGTGAAACCCTACTTAATCAAGTTCCAAGCAAGTATGGAAACCCCAGTTGTTTTTGACACTACTAAGAGGAAGAGATTTGTCTTTAAGCAGCATCCATTCAAGTCCATTCTAGATGATGTTGAAGGAGCATTCTCCAAAAATCCACTCGGAGTCGTGCACGTGGAAGATATTCGCGCATACATCTACTGCAAGAAGGAAACAGTATGAGACAACAACATAGCTACTCTTATGGGATCCATGATGAAACTAGACTACTCATTCAATGCTGAATTCGCACATCTGACTGATAACCCTATATTTGAGTACTCCAATGCACACGAGTTTTATGAGCCAGAATGGGTGAAGATATTACTAAGCAGAATACATGATGACCTTTTTTGGATTGGTGAGGTTCCTATCTGCATAACTTCTGACCTAATCCATGAATTAACTAGACTTCCTAAGACTGGACCAGTTCTTCCTACTAGCAAGGATGTCATGAAACAAGTTGAACAATTTTTTTTATCTAGAAGTGACAAGCGCGGTATGACAGTTGATCCTATCAAGGAAGATGACATAAAGCTTCTAAATATGATACTTAGTTACAAGTTCCAGCATGCAAGAAGACTAAATAGTGTGTCAGCAGCCATAGTTCTAGCAGCTATAGGGATGGTGAAGGATAAAACTCCTTACAATCTATGTGAGATATTGCGCGCTCAATTGATTGACAACATTCGAGTTATCAAGCATGACAAGAATAAGACATTCAGGTTTGGGTCTTTGATCATCTACTTGTACTTCCACATTGTTGGTAAGGTTACAAATCTTTACCTAGATAGAAGCAAACCTACAATGTCTCATATTTCACTTAAAGCCACATCAGAGAGCAGTGTGAAAGATGCCATGGACATGGATATTAAAACATTCAGGATCAAGATGTAGAAAAGGTTTAGATTATCTGAGAAGATAGTTGATAAATATAAGGAGACCATATGTTTCATGGTAGAAATAGATTGCACTTGTATGGAGGCAATTTAACCTAGAACCAAATGGTTTCACCCACTTGGTTATGAAGTGGAGGAACATGTGTTAGAAGGATATGCACAAGTTCTCTTGTCTCCGCCCAAAGATCCTAATGAGCCCATGTGGGGCACTTACAGAGAGAAGACTAATGAATTTGATTCTGTATTATACAGTGCTAATAACAAAAGGAAGGCATCCAAAATTACATCTAGCATCCTAAGAGTTCATGGAGTCACTCAAGAAGACTTAGATAAATCCAAGGAAGCTAAGATTGCAAAGAACTCGAGAAGACTGACGAGATTCAAAAGAAGAAGAAAGTAGAGAGCACCTCTGCACCCTCTAGCACCATTGACCTAGACTCATCTCCACCCTCTATACAAAGCAAGAAGTCTAGACAAAGGAAGGAAGCGCCCACAGGTCACCCATCCTCAAGAACTACACGGAGCATAGTAAGAAATACTCAAGCTCCTCCTGAAGTAGGATTTATACCTAGTCTAAATGTCCTAAAGAACAAGATTGTTAATGGAGGAAGACTAGACACAATTTCTAAGGTTTATGAAAAGTATCAAGAGATAGATAAATCTGAGATAGCATTTTATGATCATCTCTCATATGATTAAGTTTAAGAAATCAGTTCTAGAACTCAAAATAGTGATACCTGATAAGTTATGGAACATACTGGAAATAATGAAGAGACATGCAATTGAGGAAGATATGAGGATAAGAGAAGAAACATTGGATACTATTTTCCCTGTATGCTCACATGATGAAAAGGCAATTCTGTTAGACTTGGTGAAGCCTCATCTAAGAAGTAAGACAAGAACACTTCATATTAGGAACAAGGAATATGAGTTAGTTGGGAAAGAGACAAAAAAAGCTTTTGCACAAGTGTTTATGGATAGACACATGTATGCATCAATGAAGCCTACAACAAAGGTAACTCTAGCTCCTCCTAAACAGATTACAAAACCAGTGATTCAAAGAGTACCTATGACAGGTCCATAGGTTTCAGTGCCCTCAGTTTCAATAACTTCTGATACAACAAAAGACTCAGAAGATACTATAGTAATTGATGATATCAAGATATCCATGACAACATCTAAAAATGACATGGACAAAGTTGATAAAGCATTTGTAAGCATTGAAGAGATGTGCACCGATGATACGTCTTTACAACAAGATGAAGTTCCCTCCAATGATCCAATAGACTTGAATAAAGAGAAAGATACTCAAGATAATGAGACACCAGTCAAGGAGATACCGGTAAAGAGTGAATACATGGATACTAGTGAAAATACTATATTCACTCCATCTACTTTACCATCTACTTCATTGTTGTCAAGGTTAACTCCTGACTCAACAAGTCTATATGCGTGGGGAGAAGAAGACTTAATGAAGATCATCATTCTAGCCATGGAAAAAGCCAAAGAGAAACAAGTTATGAGGAACCCTCTCTTCTTGGAATCAGTAAAAATCTTGAGTGATCTAGTGCCTGCAGACAAGAAAGTAGCCAAAATTCAATCAGTTGAAGATGTCGACAGCATTCTAACAAGCTTCAAAGCACACTTTACTGACCTAGTAGACTCCGCTACTAGAATTTTAGAAGATGAGTATAAAAAGGAGAGATTGAATGAATTGGTAAATAATTTTACCTTAGACTTAAAATCTTTAAAGATTGGGCAATCTATATTGAAAGAGTTGGCAACTAAAGGTAAGAAGGTTCAAAAAAACTACATGGATAGAGTGAAATTCACCTCTGAACATATCAAAAAGATAGAAGGGGCAGAGATCATGGTGGACAATATTAGAAAATTAGTTGAGACATCCACCCAAGACATGAACATCTGTAACAATGTCTATCAAGGACAGTTGGACAAAATTGAAAAAGCAAAATTTGAGATCAATAAGATAAGAATCAGGCAGACCCAACTGAGGAATGCTCTAGCGCCCTCTCTAGCAGTTTTGGAAGTTAACATCAAATAGATTGATGCCACCATTGTCACATATGATCAAGGTCCCTAATGGATCTAATAAATATGGAGAAGTTAACATATTCCCTATGCGCCCATCTCCAAACAATTGATGCAATGAAGGTATTCTGGCAGAAAGAGATCCAGTCTCTTCAGATTGTGTATCCAGATGTATACTTGGAGTAAGTATCTAGGGACTTACATTTTTGTACACCTCTGTCATTAATGTCAAAGGGGGAGTAAGGTATGTATGTGTATATATGGGGAGTAATATATGTACAATTTTTTGTGTTAAGTCATTTTGAGTAACTTGGCCACATTCCTTTGTTGCCATTAATGACAAAGGGGGAGATTGTTAGAAATTTGACTCCCAGAGGATATATGACTTATTTTGTGTTGTCATTATGGTAACAAAGTCATATTAAGTTACTGTCAAGAAAGACAAAATGACTAAGTATGGAAAATAGGGCAGACAGAGATGTACATCGATCAACACATCAATGCATGTGCGAGAGATCAAATCAGAATATGCACGCTCAGATATATGTTCTATGACATGTGTACATACTAAGTGCAGAAACGCATGGTATAGAATAATAGTACAAATAATCTACAGGAAGAACAGTACTACTACAGTTCAAAAAATAGAGCATGGAGCTGACTTAGGGTTTTGGATCAGCATGAATTGTTTTTTTGTGTAAAGGCCAAGCACCTTTGATTATATGTTTGTAATAATGTCTTTAGTCTTGTTGTAAACATGCTTAAGCCAATTTTTTTGGAAGCATTGTGTATTATGTTTTTAGGGCCGACTATAGTCTTATTTTGGGTCGCATCTATTCAGACATGACCATATAAATATGTAATGTAAATGTGTATTACAAGTGTCGAAGAATATGCATGAGAAAGATAGAAGAGCAGTATAGTGAAATCAGTATGAGATAAAGCTCTTTAAGAGAGTAAGAGCATCAGCGCATAAACAGAACTGATCAGACAATAGTGTCATCACAACAGTTCATTTTTGATATAGTGTATATCAACTATCAGAAGGTTGTAGCCTTCATCTTATTAGGCAGTGAGCTTAGGCAGTGAGACATACACCTTTAACAAGGTTTTATAAAAGACTCCTAATAGGGTCATTGTACTTGGATTGTAAAGACTGCTCCTAACAGGGCAAAGGAACTTTAACAAGTTCATTATACTAGTGCAACATTTGTGGGTACTAAATCCCACCGGAGTTTTCCTTTGATCAAGGTTTCTCCATAATCATATCATGTGTTATGAGTTCTTGTACTAAGCTTCATTGAATGTATGTTTGATTTATAGTGCTAAAATATAATTAATTGACAAACACTGATTCACCCCCCCCTCTCAGTGTTTCTAACATAGTGAAATTAATTTAAAAATTAATTATCCACTCATCCCTCTTTTCTAGCCCCCACTTCCTAAATTATAGCCTCCACCTTCCTTTTCCTTTTATATAAATTGTCAAAGTTTATGACAACTTTCCTTTTTATTTTTTGTCATAATTGTCATAGTTTATGACAATTTTCCTTTTTTGATTTTGTCATATTTGTCACAGTTTATGACAAATTTCCCTTTTTTTCACTCACTAATTTCTAATTATGCATTAAACATGACATAATTAATGACAAATTTCCTTTTTCAAATTTGTCAATTTTATTAGTTTATGACATTTTTCTAATTTCATGTTAAATTTCCCTTTTGCACACTTACTAAATTTGCAATTCCTCTTGTGAATTCTATAATTTGGGCTCTCATTTTCTCATCATTTTGGGACAATCACATCTTTAAAATTTTCTCATTATCATGCCAATTTTCTTTCATGGATAAGTGAAAAATCATCATGGGAGCTACATCAACTCATTTTGAGAAGAAAGAAAGGACATTGGAGTCTATTTGAGGGAGTTTTTATTGTGTTAGGATAGGATTTATTTTGTATGCTTTTATTGGTTGTGGTTGCCTTGCATGCAATTATTTTCTTATTTTTCCTCTCCTTTAGACATCAATGACAAAACATGAATGTAAACACCTCTAATAGAAACAATTTCAACAATCTTCCCCTTTGGAATTAATTGCAACACATGTGAAAATCCATCAACACAAAAGTAGTCTTCTTAATACAATCTTCTCAATATCCTCTTCACAGCTCCCACTAAAACAATAGGAATGTTAAACTTGTATCTCTCCCCCTTTGACATCAATGGAAAAGGGTGGCATAGCTCTATCCTTCTCTATCCATCCCACCTCTGCAAGTTGTAGCTTTTTCAAATCTTCATGCCTGCAACAACCAGGTGCTTGATCACCCAAATGTGTTCTGTTGTGTTCCTACAATCACTCCCCTTGAGTGGATCCAAAATCAAGTCTAGGGAATGATATAGCTCTGATAGCTACGGGAATGATGCATTTTTGCATCATTTAGCTCTCACAAGGAGGGGTTCTCACCCCAAGCATACCTCTGAGATACTCAAAGACATCTTTTGAAAAAGGTTTTGTGAATATATATGCTATTTGCTCCTTTGTATTGATGTACTCTAATCTAACTTCCTTTTCTGCAACCTTGTCTCTCAAGAAGTGGTATTTTATTGAAACGTGTTTGGTCTTTGAATGCATAACAAGATTCTTTGACATGTTAAGTATGATTTTATTATCATAATGTATAACCACAAGCTCTCCAAAGGTTATCCCAATGTCCTTTAACATCTACTTCATCTAAACAATCTGTGTACAATTTATAGCAGCAAAAACATCCTGTGATTCAGAAATAGATTGAGCTATACAATCCCGCTTCTTATTTAACCATGAAACCAACCTCTTTCCAAGGAGAAATGCACCACCACTTGTGATATTTCTATCATCAACACTTCCTTCCCAATCGGTATTAGTATAAGCATGCAAAGTAAAATTATGAGACTTTTCATACCATAAATCATATTCCAGTGTTCCTTTCAGATATATGAATATCCTCTTAACTGCAACAATATGAGTCTCTTTAGGATCTGCTTGGAACCTCGCAACAATTCCAACTACATTAGAAATGTCTGGTACAATGTGAGTTAGATATTGTAAATCTCCAACCATGGATCTGTACTTTGTCAAAAAAATAATTTGAGATTCATCAGTTTAGTAAGCTTGCAGCTAGTAATCATAGGTTTTCCAACAGGTTTACAATCTTCCATTCCAAACTTTTTCAACAATTCCTTAAGATACTTGGTTTGAGAGATGAAAATGCCATGTTTGTTTTGAGTAATTTGAAAACCAAGGAAAAAATTCATTTCACCAATCATAGACATTTCAAATTCACTTTCCATTTCCTTAGAGAACTTATTACTCATTTCATCATTACCTCCAAAAATACTGTCATCTACAAATAGTATAAAGTACCTTTCACCATAGTAAGATCTTGTTCTTGTTGGACCACAAAGATCTATATGTACCAGATCCAACTTCTCCTTTGCTGAGTAAGATTTTCTCTGAAAAATACTTATAGTTTGTTTCCCCATCACACACTCTCTACACATGGTGTTAGAAGGCTTCACAATATTTGGTAAATATATGACTGCATTTGTGATACTTGCTTTCACAATGTTATCAAAATTTATATTACAGAAAATTCTATTCCATAACCAACTGTCATCAACCTTCGCAACAAAACAAGTAGCCTTTGTAGTATTCAATTCAAACACATTACCTCTTGTCTTTGTATCTGATGCGATCAAATCTCCTGTCTAACTTCTGATAGTACATTTCCCACCTTTGAACTTCAAATGATAGCCCTTGTCTACAAGCTATCCAACACTCAACAAGTTGTGCTTAAGTCCATCAACAAGCAAGACATCATCAGTATTGTTGGTGTTTAAAACTTTTAATGCTATCTAAAGCCACCAATATGCCTTGAGACTGATGTTAGGAGTGGTTAGCTCCAAGTATGAGAGCTCTGCAAGATAACTAGACCAACTATAGAGACAAGACTTTCCTCTGTACTTCTGGCTTTGCAAAACCAAGGTGGGTACACCTATCTAGACTAAACTCAATTCTTTACAACACCTTTAACCTTTGGATTTAAAAAACATATAGATGGTAAGTAAGTACTAAATGCCAACCTAGGATTCATTGAATCTCCACTACCATGGGTGGGATAAGAAGAACAACAACTGAAAAGTAAATAATTTGGTAATGAGTTTGATATAAATTTTAGGGATAGAATATTGCCAAACCATTTAGATATGTACCTCAAAAAAAATACTAATCCTAGATCAGTTCCTTATCCATTGGGCTAAACCCTAAATACAATACTAAAACTAAAACACCTTATAGGCAAAGATTCAAAGCCATGAACATAAGAATTCTCAAATCACACATTACAAGATCCTCTAGCAGATATCCAAATAGAATCAATTTAATGTACAAAGGAGTTAGTTTGACTTAAAATCAAATACCTAAGGAACACACATATGCATAAGCAAGACTTATATAGTAAGTCATAAAACTTACAAATTAGTGAATAACACAAAGGAGAGACTTAATTCTGAGAAAACATATATTAAGTATGATGAAACTGATTCCCGATTCACTATGACAAGGAGCTATACAATATGACAATATGCAAAAGATGAAATAATTTTCAATTCCATCTTGACACAATCTGAAATTACATTTTCTATATGGGTATGTGCAAGATCATGGGGGCCCAAAAAGTGGCGATGTGAAAAAAATCCACTTTTCACTCGTCCAAAGGCGCATGAAAGTGCTTGTTGACTTTTTAGTAGGCCTGGGTGTCAGTACACCTGGGAAAACCTGACACCAAAGCACAAGCCTAATTGGGTACAACATTTTTTTGGGTACCTAAAAATATCAGGTACCCGATTTTTTTGGGTACCCAAAACCTGTGGCATAAATCAAAAACCCGCGAGCCACTTTCTTCATTTCTCTCATCACTTTAGGTTTCCAAAACGGCTAGATATATCATATACACAATTTTTTTCGGGTACCTGATTGCTCCAACAACAAATTTGACTCCACTGTTTATCCGGTAAGTAAATTCTTGTTATGTCTAGATTGATTTTTTCATTTTCATGTTAAATGTAGTTTTTTTGGTAAAAATGGGGTTTTGTATTGATTTTTTTAATAATATATGAAATCAATTTGAAATTTATATTTGTTTATTATTTAATCAGGCATGGCTGACAATAATGAAGATAATAACCCTCCCTCGCCAAATAATGATCCCCAAAACAATCCAGAACCGCTTCAAAACCCTCAATCTTTAGGGATTTGATACAAGAGAATCTGAACACTATATGAGGCTTCAAAAATACATATAAGAATATACCTACCTTAGCTCCTATGCTTGCCACCCTAAATACTATTGTTGAAAACATTGACACCCTTACACAACAACATAATGCTGCTCTTCATTAGCGTGATGATATGCACACCCAATTTGATGACGGGCTTGACCATGATGGGATTGCTGCCCTTAATATAACTAAGGAAGATATAGCCTCCCTTTTTGTTAATCCTA
>MU225699.1:941252-960332 GCA_018584345.1 Thuja plicata
CACTTTGCAAGATGGCCAGAGAGATCAGTCTTTGAGAAAAGATGTTTCAAAGGATCAAATTTAACAATCACATTGACTTCAACATTTAATAGATAATGCCTGAGTTTCTGACAAGCATAAACTAAAGGTAAGCAATTTTTTTCCAAATATGTATATCTTGTTTCATAATCAAGTAAAGTCTGAATAATGTAGTACACAGCTCTTTCCTTACGTTCACTATCATGTTGAGCCAACAACGCACTCACTACATTCGGAGTGGCTGAAGTATACAAATAAAAGGGTTTAACAAATTGAGCAGGTTGAAAAATAGGAGGATTGGTGAGATACTCCTTAAATTTCTCAAAGTTTTGTTTACATTCCTCATTCCAAGAGAAAGTGGTATCCTTTCTAAGCAAGGAAGTAAAAGGAACAGTTCTATCAGCTAAGTTGGAAGCAAAGCGACGAATAGCTTGAATTTTTCTTTGTAAACTTTGTAATTGAGAAATATTCTTAGGAGGAGGCATATTAACAATAGCATCAATCTTTTCAGTATCTACCTCTATGCCTTTCTTAGAGATTATAAACCCCAATAATTTACCAGAATCAACTCCAAAGGCACATTTCTTAGGATTCAATCTTACATTGTAACTTCTAATCCTTTCAAATATTTGTCATAAAATACTAACATGAACTCCTCTTTGTACATATTTTTCCAAGATATCATCCACATAATCCTCGAGAATCTTATGAATGTAATCATGAAAAATCAAAGTCATGGCTCGTTGATAAGTTGTTCCTGCATTTCTTAATCCAAAAGGCATCATGACCCAACAAAATGTTCCCCAAGGTATTATAAATCTGGTCTTAATTTGATCTTTGATAGGAATAAAGATTTGATTATAGCCCGAAAAGCCATCCATAAAAGATAATAGAGCATGACCCGCTATTGAATCCACAATCATATCAATATTAGGTAATGGGAAATCATATTTTAAGGATGCCTTATTTAAATCTCAAAAGTCAGTACACATTCTTATCTTATTTTCTCCTCTTTAAATAGCCATAATGTTTGAAATCCAATCTGAGTAATCAATAGAGTGGATGAATCCAACAACCAATAATTTTTCAATTTCAGCTTTAACTAATAAAGCAATTCCTGGATTCATCTTTCAGATTTTCTTCTTCACAGGTTTTGCATTTGGTTTGAAAACAATATTGTGAGTAACAATCTTAGGATCTATACCCGACATATCCAAATATGTCCAAGCAAAAATATCCTTAAATTTAAGTAAAAGGGAAACCAACTGATCACATTTATCTTGATTCAAACACTTCCCAATTTTTATCATCTTCTCAGAGTCATTTGCATCCACTTGAACCTCAATAGTCTCAGTTATTAGAAAATTAATTTATATCAGAGAATCCATTGGTAAAGAAGAAATATCTTATTCATCATGTTCTCCAAAATAAGCTTTTATATTTAGACAATAAGGCTTCTGTCTTTTATGATGAAACATAGGTAGATCCTCATAAGATCATAATTTTTTTTCTAAGGCTTCATCTTCGGGAAAAATACCCAAGATAGGTTTTTTATCCATGTCGAGGAGGAGCTGGTTAACCAACTTTAAATGTCCACCATATATATGATTAACATTGAGAGGAAAAGATGATGGTTGTTTGTAAGGATTGAAGCCCAATCCGTATGTATAATCATAAATTTTGTTGTCCAAAGGTACTTGTATACCTTGTTCGTATTTACCACATCCTTTCCCATTAAATCCTAATTTCTTGAGAAGATGATAACCAGAACCATATCTATCAGCCATATCAGATTGATTCAAAGGAGCCGCATATGTCACAATTTCATAGCAATCTGGTTTTATTGTTTCAATTGTTTCGTCAATCAAAGCAGAAAAAAAGTTACTTTTTAATTTTGCAGAAAGTGGGGAAGGAGTAAATTTTTTTTTTTCAAATCCACTTTGTTGTTTCATAAATTCAAAATCAGAAACTTAATATTCCCCAATAAAAGAAGGATTAAAGTCCAACATTCCCCAATCATCCCCAGTCAAAGAAGAAGATGGAGTTTCAGTTTGTTTAATCTCTGGTGGCCTTTCAGGTTCTTTACTTGGTTGGAGAGGTTCAAAACCTTTAACATATTCTGCATTTAGGCAAGGATTCGGCGCATCATCTGCATGTAGTGTATACATCAAATTGTTATAAATGAAGCTAACCTTGCAATGAAGAGTAGAAGGAAATGCATGCATAGTATGTAGCCAAGGTCTACCTAAAAGAAGGTTATAATTGAGAGGTCCGGGCATAACATGAATAGGTGTATTGAGAATAACCGGACCAACCTTAACATGTAGCGTAATAATGCCCAAATTTCTCTTTGTAATATTATCAAATCCATGAATAAGGACATTATCAAGTTGAATAATTGTAAGATCAGCCATAATTTCCTTAAGCATATCCATGCTACAAAAATTAAGCCTAGATCCATTGTCAATTAATGTTCTATGAATGATACTCTGATTAATAGAAACAACAACCATAAGAGCATCATATATCTTCTGCACCTCAACAGGAGGTAAATCATCATTGGAAAACACAATAGGTGGTATAGAAGACATAGTATGCATGCACTCTGAAAAGGAATTAATATTCTCTTTCTTAGGAGGCAAAGTAGGAAGGGTAGAGAAATCCATTTGCAATGCCTCATGATATGTTGGGGAACTTTGAAGTAATTCCCATAAAGATATCTTAGCGGGAGTAGCACATAATTTTTCAACTAAGTCATACTCCTTAAAGGAAGATGGAAACCTAGTTGCTTGAGGAAGCATAGGTTGAGAAGGAGGTAAAAGAAGCTGGAATAGTAGGCTGAGGGTTATTTTGTGTGTGATAAGCATGTGAAATAGAATTTGTGTTATCAAAGAAATCCAAAGGATATCTAGGTTTACCCTTAATTTTTATTTGAGGACATCCTTTTACCGTCAACAAACGTTTAGGATATAACATTCTAGGTGCATCAAAGTTGCAAATAGTGGAACATGAAGGTAACCATGGACACATCCTATGGTAAAGTTCAATTGAAGAGGTTGTAGAGGAGGTTGAAATAGGAATACGATCAATGGAGATCTTATTCGAACAATTTTCATCCTCACTTCCATGTACCCCATTAGGGTATCTATCCTCTTTTGCAATAAAAGCCTCATCAAAGTATTCAAAACAAAAATCATACATGTTGAACACAAATTAACACTACAAGCATGAAAAATATAAATGCTTTTGTATTTTTAAAGAAATTTTGTGATTTTTTTTTTTTGAAATATAAATGCAAGAGCATAAAATAAATCTACTTTTATATGCATGTAAGATCTAACATAAAATGCAAATCTAACACCAAAAAGAAAGAGTTGTTGTAAACGGGCTCACAAAAATGTAAGGTGAAAATGGATGTGGATAGGGTTTGGAATAATGGGGAATTGCACATAAATGAGACCCTATGCCACTATTAATCACCTACATTTAATTATAATTATAAGGACTATAAATCTTGAAATGTTTGCAAACAATAACAAAATAAAATACATACCTCATAACATAGAATATCTAGAAATTATTGTTTTCGGGTTTTTGTACTGAGTTTGTGGAAGTTCTACAACTGGATCTGGAATAGAAACACAAAGACAGAGAAAACCCAGAAATATTTTCCTTTTTTGCTCAAGGTTGATCTTGACCCAGATACAGGTTGACCTTGACCCCTTTATGTCGACCTTGACATGTGCTGCTCTGACGAAAATTTTGTTTACGGATCCTAAAATTTTGTTGAAAAGGGTATCCAAATCTGCTCTGCAACTCCCAAAACAACGACTTTAGATATCTAAAAAATGATGATTTGGGGTGGCTATATAGGATTTTTCCTTAGTCAAACCCCCGTTTTGGTGATCTCCACCTCCACGAATAGCTGGATGTAATAGAATATGTGTGTGTTTTTCTCATAGGAAGAGCTTTGAATGTGTAATGCCAAGATCTAATCCTCCTGATTGAAACCCTAGGATGAATTGGAAATGAGAGAGCATGCATAGATTTGAATATGATAAAGAAAGCATACCAAGACCCCAAGGCTAAAGTACTCCTACCAAACTCACAATCTGTAGTTGCTACCCCATGATTGTATCTTTTGAATACTTGAATGTTGAAAGTAATAGATCAAAGAAGAAGGAAGGATTGAAGAACTCTTTCTTTCTCCAATGAATTTCCACAATAGCTTGTCCACAAAATGCTTGCTTGCATCAAGGAATCATCATAGCTTGTCCTCCTATATCATCCTCTTGTATTCTTGCATCATCATCTCATATCATCATCATGTCATATCATTATCTTGTGTCATGATCGTATATCAAATGAGGGCAAAAGAGAGTGCTTATATAGAGATTTCAAGGTAAGCCTCCTATGGCAATGCGAGGGCCCCCTAATTCAAATTTCACTTTGAATTATGGTCCAATCACAAGGAGGGAATGCATTAATTATATTTTGAATAAAAACCCTTCCACATTTGGATTCGAGGACCAATTTTGAATTTAGGGCCCCATTATGATCCAAATTTGAAAGAGGGAACCAAAACCCAACAAAGGTGAAGGTCGACCTTGACCCTGACCTAAGGTTTCAGGCCAGTCAACTCAGAATGCCAGTAAAGTTCCTAGGTTAGCCAGGGACCTAGGATGATGGGAAAATAGAATAGAATGCTAGAAAAGGGCATAAGGGCCTAGAAGAGATGTGATGAAGGCTAGGAGGACCAATACATAGATCCTACCTAGAAAATAGAGCCATAGAGAAGTAAATCAAGGAGAATCCTTAGGATCCTAACCCTAATTTCAACTAGAAATGAAGAATTACCAAGTGCAGATGCATCCTAAATGAAAATCTATCATGTAAATGCACTAAATGAGGGTGTTAAACCTACCAAGATGGAAGTGCTTCCATTTTAAGATGATACAAACATAGGTCATTAAGTTGCATTTGAGAATAGAAAAACAAGAATCTATGATGGAAAAAGGAAAATTGATCGGTACTGGTGAACAATCTAAAGGTAACCTATTCTATCTTGACACAGCTGAAACTACTTGCTTATTGTAAAAGAATGAAGAAATATGGCTATGGAATAGAAGACTTTGTCATGTAAATTTTGACAACATGGTTAAGATTAGTAGAAAAAGAAATGTTAGAGGCTTACCGAGCTTATCTAAATGAGACCATGTAATGTGCAAAAATTGTCAAATGGGAAAGATGTCAAAATCTAGTTTCAAGAGAAAGAATTTTTCATCTAATGACATTTTGGAGTTAGTTCATACAGACCTATGTGGACCAATGAGAACACAGAGCTATTATGGAGACAGATATTTTATTTTATTTGTTGATGACTACTCTAGGATGATGACTGTCATGTTCCTAAAAGAAAAATTAATCAACATGCAGATACCATGGCAAGCGCAAATTCTTTGGTTTTTCTTGAGAATAATGCTGAAGAATTTCAATTTATTATACATACTCTTAAAAACCTTGCAATTTCCAATAAGGTTACCTCTGATTGTTTCAATTTGCACTTGGATGAATGGTATTCTCATATCTTTCATTTTTTGAAAGATGGTGCTTTTCCTGAATCGACAACAAGGAACATGCGTAATCGTATTAGGAAGCTTGCAACACGTTATATCATTTTAGAAGATACGCTTTACAAATTCTCTTATGATGGTTTTCTATTAAGATGTCATGGTGGAACCAAAATTGCAATAGCTTTGGCAGAAGTTCATTCTGGTTCTTGTGGGGGACATTTTGGTGAAAAATCTTTAGTCAAGAAACTTATTAGAATGAGATATTATTGGAAAACAATGGAGCAAGATTTTTTCATGTTTGTTAAGAAGTGTCCTCAATGTCATCAACATAGTAATTTAATTCATGCTCCTGATCGTGAGCTTTGTAATCAAGTTGCTCCATGGACTTTTAGTATTTGGGGTTTTGATCTTATTGGAAAAATCTCACCAATTTCTTCTCAAGGAAATACGTACATCCTGACGGCTATAGATTACTTTACGAAGTGGGTGGAAGATGTCCCTCTCTGCTCAACTACTGCAGATGTTATTTGTGATTTCATTCTTAACAATATTATAACATGATTTGGTATTCCTTTAATGATAGTTTCAGATAATGGTACGTCTTTCAAGAATAAAGAAGTCACAAAATTCTTGGAGAAATATCAAATTCAACACAAAATTTTGACTCCCTATCATCCTCAATCTAATGGTCAAGCTAAAGCATCAAATAAAATCATTGAAAAAATTCTGAGGAAAATAGTTAATAAGCATGCAAAAGATTGGCATACCCAACTTACCTATGCTTTATGGGCTTATAGGACTAGTGATCATACTACCACAGGTACTTCTCCTTATAATCTTGTCTATGGTACTGATGCTATTATGCCTTTGGAATTGGAAATGCCTTCTTTACATGTTTCATTTCATGGGATTATTGACAAAGACACATTTCGAGAACAACGATTACAAGAATTAGAAATGTTGGATGAACAAGGAATCAATGCTTTGGAACATATAAAGGTTTATCATAAATCACTTCAGAAGCAGTATAATCATAAGGTAATTGAATAATCATTTTCAGTAGGTGATTTAGTGCTATACGAGAATCAAAGAAATGTGAAAGCTTGACCTAGTGAAAAAGGAAAGTTTAGCCCTAATTGGCTTGGACCTTTTGTTGTAATTGAGGACTTTGGTTCAGGTGCTTACTAAATTGCTAATATGGATGGTGTGACTTTTAAGGAACCTATCAATATTATGCATCTAAACTTTATTATCCCTAGTACATCATTCTTTCCTTTTATATTAATGTATTCCTTATAAAAATAGTTATGTTTATAGGTTATGTGATTTTAGCAGATTACATTTGAATACATTTATACATGGTTCTTTCTTTCTGTTAAGTTTTATGTTAGTGGTGAAAATATAGTAATCAATCATAGAATTAACTAGCAAAGAGAGTTTTTCATTTATATATATAATTTTTTTTGAGTTTGATACATATGTGGCACAGTTCCCTATCTATCACTCTCTCTATCCCTATGCTCTGATGGTCGATGACTCCTAGATCTCTCCGATCTATGATGTGAAGATGAAGATATCTATATAGTATTCCATGAGTGGATTATTGATATTATAAGATCATATACATGCTCCTGTGATCTCCATAGGTCAACCATCAACCTCTCCTCTCTCTCTACATAACCTCAACTCTCGCTAGACACAAGCAAAGATGTCTGCATGCCTACTAGGATCTCTGTGACCAATGGGGAACTCTAACTTGCTGGATGGTAGTTGGTAGGAAAAACATGTATCCTTTAGTACCACAGATACAAAGATCCTCCACTCCACTACACTGGCTACAAAATTAAAATAGCTTTATCTTTTAGTACTTTTTCTTCAAAAATTCAGTTAAATATTTAAATAAAATACATATTTTCTACCTGGATCTCCCTCCTGGGTATCACTGAAGGTTCTAGATGGTGGGGGCATGGAGTGACTACTCTCTCCATGCTTGCTACATATAGGTCTCAGAGGTGGTGTCTCTATATGAGCGTGTGGATGTCATCATGATCTCATTGGTGTTACATGAACAAAGTGCTCATCCACCCCGGTACTATCATCCAGGGTATCCTGTCTTCTCTCTCATCTGCTCTATCCTCCTCCATGGGATCTCCCTTGGAGGTGGGATCCTCCTTTTCTTTGTGATCCTCCTCCTCCTCTGGTATGCTACTATCTTGGTGTGTCCTCTCTTAAAGGCCTGGATCACCTATGGGATAGTCATCATGGAAGATGGGATGAGTTCCCTTTAGAATATGGTATCTGATGTAGTCCCTGCTGATGCCTAAATAGGCCACATCAAGGGCTACCTCTATATCATGTATCTCATCTGTATCAATGTCTACAATGTTTTCTATTGATGACTGACGTGTAGTGCTGGGTCTCTGATAGTATCTTGTTGGATGTGCATACCGAGGTACTACTCTAGGGACCCCCTATGTAAGACCAAACTATCTCATCACTCTATCATAGTAGTACAACATTACTATATGACTGGAATGATCCTCTAGCAGCTTGTGCTATTGTGAGTGTCTCATTTGATGTTGTATATTTGGCCACTCTTTCTTGCGACAGTATGGTCTCCATATCACATCTGTTCCTGGTACACAGTCTAGATGTACCCTCCAGTAGAGGATATCTCCATGCTGCCAGAGATCTCCCAGTGGATAAGAAAAGGCTCTAGGTATTCCTACATCTACCATAACAGGAACAACCTATGGTCATGTACATGTAAAATGCTTGAACAACCAAATTTGTAATGGTGTGCATACCGTGAGACTCTCTCGCTAATATCTCATCAACTGACATAAATCATGATATAAATGGGCTAGCATGCTATGGTCCCATGCAAAGATGTTCCTATCACTCTCCATCCTACATATGAGATGGGTAAAAGGTGCTGACCAGATTGTACCCTTTGTGTTGGGTACTACAACCAAAGAAAGTAAACACAACATATCCCTCTGTACCAATGGTTTCAGAACTGCCAGTATAGCTGATAGAGTGACATGGTATACTCTAGTTTGTATATGTAGAACCCATCCTAGGAAATAATCTCCATCTGCATGAACATCCTTAGAACCCCACTGTACTCTCAGTCTGACAGGATCACTCAGGACTAGAAGTCGCAGTATCCTGTATACATCCTCCAGTGTCACTGTGATCTCTCTTTAGGGAAGATGAAAGGAACAAATGTCCTCATTCCACCTCTCTATAAGAGCCAATATAATGGCTCAGTGGAATCTCATATGTGGTAGGACTGTTACCCAGTACAGTCCTACATCTCTTAGTACCTGTGTCTCATCCTTGTTTATCTCAAACAACTTCTCTCTGATTAGTAGTAGTGGCCCTCCAAAGAGGTGCTCTCGGAGTGAACCAGGTCCTATAAGCACAAAACAACATCATATTAGAACTATAGAATTACTAAACTGTATATCCAACTTGACCAGGTCAAGGTTGACCTTTGTTAGGTCAAGGTTGACCTTCCTAGGTCAAGGTTGACCTTCCTAGGTTGAGGTTGACCTTACTGGGTCAGGGTTGACCTCACTCTAGAAAGGGCGTAGACCTTCCCAGTTCATGTCAACCTTAAAGGGTCAAGGTCAACATAACTGGGTTAGGGTTGACCTTGCTTATAAAAATAGGAATTTGAGATTACAGATATCAAAAACAATGAACTTACCTTGGGTAGTGAATGTCCTACGGCCAGGCACTGACTCAGGAGATCCATTCGTGTTGTTCGAAGTTCTTCTCTGATTGGCATCCTACTTTCTCTCCTAAAATCTAAACATGGTAAGAATGAGGAGGTATGTGATATATTCCCTTATTTATAGATATAAATTAGGGTTTTTATTAGGGTTTTTGTTAGGGTTTATTTAGACTACATTTGAATTTCCCTTCATATGCTTTTAGATAGACACCCACTCTTTCCATCATAACTTGATCTCTGTAGCTCTATTTTTAGTGCCGTCTACGGTGTTGGAATCTTGATTTAGATACCTAAATATTTGAATAAGTTTAGGAAGGTAAGGAATCCTTCTAACTATTTTAGGAAAAGATTTTTCAACAAATTGCATATCCAGTGTATAGGGCTATCCTTATCACCGTGTTTCACCCTTCAGGAGTAGTCAGCGAAAACATGGGGGCATAAGGTGCTCTATGTACTTCTCAATTTCATCTTAGTAAGCCTTAGGTGGTTTATGGATTTTAATTAACCTTGTGTGCTATAGGTTGTGGGTACTAATGGTTTCTTGCAGGATCTCTACATTGAGGACTTGGCTATATCCTTTTTATTTATTATGATGTCTTCTTACTTTAGCTTGCATATTCACGTAGTGTCATATCTAAGATAAAGTGGGAGATAAATGTATCATCTTAAAATTGAAGCACTTCTATCTTGGTATCTTTAGCACCCTCATTTAGTGCATTTACATGATATATTTGCATTTAGGATGCATCTGCACTTGACAATTCTTTGTTTCTAGGTGAAATTAGTGTTAGGATCCTGAGGATTCTCCTTGATTTCCTTCTTAATGGCTCTATTTTCTAGGTAGGACCTATGTATTGGTACTCCTAGCCTTCATCACATCTCTTTTAGGCCCCTGTGCCCTTTTCTAGAATTTTGTTCTATTTTCCCATCATCCTAGGTCCCTGGTTGACCCAAGAACTTTACTGGCATTCTGAGTTGACCGGCCTGAAACCTCAGGTTAGGGTTGAGTTTGACCCTGACCTAGGTCAGGGTTGAGGTCAACCTTGACCTAGGTCAGGGTCAAGGTCGATATTGACCTTTGTCGAGTTTTGGTTCCTTCTTTCAAATTTGGATCATAACAGGGCCCTAAATTCAAAATTGGTCCCCGAATCTGAATACAGAATGGCTTTTATTCAAAATATAATTAATGCATTCCCTCCTTGTGATTGGACCAAATTGAAGGTGAAATTTGAATTAGGGGGCCCTCACATTGCCATAGGAGGCTTACCTTGAAATCTCTATATAAGCACTCTCTTTTGCCCTCATTTGATATATGATCATGACACAAGATACTAATATGACATGATGATGATATGAGATGATGATGCAAGAATGCAAGAGGATGATATAGGAGGAAAAGATATGATGATGCCTTGATGCAAGCAAGCATTTTGTGGACATTCATTGGAGAAAGAAAGAGTTCTTCAATCCTTCCTTCTTCTTTGATCTATTACTTTCAACATTCAACCATTCAAAAGATACAATCATGGGGTAGCAACTACTTATTGTGAGTTTGGTAGGAATACTTTAGCCTTGGGGGCTTGGTATGCTTTCTTTACCATATTCAAATCTATGCATTTCTCTCTCATTTCCAATTCATGCTAGGGTTTCAATCTAGAGGATTAGATTTTGGCATTACACATTCAAAGCTCTTCCTACGAGCAACACACACACATATTCTATTACATCCGGCTATTCGTGGAGGTGGAGATCACCAAAATGGGGGTTTGACTAAGGAAAAACCCTATATGGCCACCCTAAATCACCATTTTTTATATATCTACAGTTGTTGTTTTAGGAGTTGCAGAGCAAATTTGGATACCCTTTTCAGCAAAATTTTGGCATCCGCAAAATTTTTTTCCGTCGAAGCAATGCAGGTCAAGGTCGACCTATATCTGGGTCAAGGTTGACGTGGAGCAGAAAAAGAAAAGATTTTTGGGTTTTCTCTGTCTCTGTATTTCTGTTCCAAATCTAGTTGTAGAACTTCTAAAAGCTTAGTACAGACACCCAAAAACAACAATTTCCAGATATGCTATGTTATGAGGTATGTTTGTTATTTCATTATTCTTTGCAAACATTTCTAGATTTATATTCATTATTATTAAAATTAAATGTAGGTGATTACTAGTGGCATAGGGTCTCATTTATGTGCAATTCCCCATTATTCCAAACCTTATCCACATCCATTTTTCAACCTTACAGTGTTATTCAACTGTTAAACACTCAATAGATTATAGTAAAGTCCTTTTACCCAATAAGCATTTTCACATTTGATTTGATTATTCAGCATGATAGTACCTTTTCCTTTCACTTGATAGGGTGTATCATTTCCCATTCTTACTGATCCTCCATCATAATGTTCAAGAAATTCAAGTTTTAATTTATCACCAGTCATGTGATGTGTACAACCACTATCAATAAACCAAATATCATGTTTACTAACTTTAGAGATAAGTGCTATTTCTACATACCTTTCATCCTCATCTGAATAATCTTTCAATGCTACAAACACTATGTCAATATCTTCATCACTGTCATATTTACTATCATTAACTTTATCTTCAACAATGTAACAGACTTTGCTACCTTTATCTTTGTAATCTCGGTTATCTCTCCTGTCATACTGTTAGTTGCTTCTAAAGTCTCGATCATTATTTCTGTCATTAGATCTATCATTTATATCATCATTCTTTTTGTTAAGGCATCTTGCAAAAACATGGCCAATATCTTTATAGTTAAAGCATATCAAAGGTAGTTTACCTTTATATCTTCCTTTACCTCTGTGTAATATTGTAACCATTAAAGATTCAAGTTCATCAAGTTCCTTGTCTTCACTATCACATTCACTATTATTTCTGATTATGTGTTTGCTACTAGATTTACCAATTTTCAAAGTAGACATAAATGTGGATTCCATAGATGGTACAATACTGTTGTCAAAGTTATTTAGCTCAAAATAAATTAATCTTCCAACAAGACTATCAATAGTAATGTTATTTCCAGGTGCTGCTCTGATTTCATGAATTGTAGAGACTCTTATAGAATAAATAGGTAATAGAGTTCTAAGAATCTTACTCACAATTGTGTCTTCATCAATGGTCCCACCAGATCCTTGAATAGTATTCACAACTTCTTTAAGTCGGTTACTTTATTGTGTGATGTTTTCTCCTTCCTTCATTCACATGTCATCAAATTTTCCATGAAGACTTTCAGCTTTGGCTCTCAGTACATTTGCATCTCCTCCATAAACTAGTGTAAGCTGATCCCACATCTCCTTGGCAGTAGTACAATTCTTGATATCTTCAAATTCAAAATCGGTAAGTGAAGAGGCAATCTCCACCATGATAAGGTTATGTTCATGTTTTTATTGCAACTGATTCACTATCAAAGGTCCAGTAGGTAATATGAATTCATTGTCTAGAAAATATTCAATGTTGCTTGTAATTCCTGATAGGTATAATCTCATTCTACTTTTCCATGTCTGGAAGTTCTCCCTATCCATCTTAGGTGCATCTCTCTTATACATCTTGTGATCTTTAGCTCAAGTCCTTTAAAACTTTCTTCTAAGCACTGCTGCTAAGCACTGATAGTGCTCTGATACCAATTGTTAGAATAAATGAGAGAGGGGTGGGGGGGGTGAGTCAGTTAGAATAAATTTCCTCACAAATTATCCTACAGTCCCAAATTTCTCCAGATGTATACTAAAACAAATTCAATCATATAAAACTCAGCTCAATAAAAATGTATTCTGTAAACTTTAACTTTCATCAATAGTGTTTACCGAGTGTCAGTAAATTAATACTATGATTACCGATCTAGGTCAATAAAATAAAGCGTAAAGTAAAATAAAAATCCACAACATTCATACACATTGACACATAGATTTTTAACGTGGAAACCCTTCTAAGGGAAAAACCACCTGGGACCGGTAACCCAAAATATTTTCACTCTTCTGAAGTGAGCTCGGTGAGGATCTAACCCTGTTAAAGGTTATAATGCACACTGTTAAATGTGACCTTGTTAGAGGATTTAAAACTAATAGTTCTCTCTGGACCATGCATTCACTATGGGTTCAACAAGAAAAAAATCAACATTCTCTAAATTTTATAATAAGGATTCACTATCCCACTCGGTTAAGAGATTTATTTGCAACAATGGTTAAAAAGATATAGTAATGATCTGATTCAAATACAACTCTGATATGCAAATATTTAGATCTATTCTAAGTACATAATACCTCTGATCAATTTTTTCACTTCAGTTCATCTCATACTTGATCTGCTCGGTAATGCTCTTTCCTTTATTTTCTTGATGATGTCTGCAGAAATGCTCGCTTCTATCTTTAACTAGTTTGATCAGTCATGCATCAAATTCGCATGTATGCTTCAACATCTGTCAACACTTGCAAATAGTTAAGAAATGAATCTCTTGTCTCTTATATAGACATCATGTATCATTTAATTTTCATCCTTTAGATCTTGCCACTTGATATCCATCATTCATTTTCCTGCTTGATCCTTCCTCGACAGTTGTGTTAAAAACACATTTCAATCTCTGTTGTCTGATCTTCCTTGAATTTTCATAACCCTTTGATCAAATAACAAACTTTATATTTTACCTCAAAATTAGCAATTTCTAGATAAACATCCAAGTTGGCTTCAATTAGAATTAATTGCTCGGTCTTAGTATTAACCATGTTGTGTTGGCAATCCCCTACTCTATTATCACTGTTGCTCGGTATACACTTCATTTTACTCGGTTTGCACTGTTACTCGGTGTATACAAAACTCTTCATTTTACAGACCACATAAACATTGTTTATTCCAGATCTTCAATACATAAATTTTTTTTTGCAACATAATAACACTCAAATAAGTTGACATCAATGACAATACATTAATTGATAATGTTTATCATCACTTTTGCAACTTGGTTTAATATCAACAAATGAATTCAAACATATAATTAGTTGTAGTTCATCAAAACTTCATCAACATTGACTACTCAAATTTGAAAAACATTGGGAACACAATTGGAAATAATCATTAGCAATACAATCAGAAAAATTCACTAGGACTGATAAAAAATACAAATGTAAATTGGAACAATTCATCATGATTATTTTTAAAAACTCTAATGAGGGTTTAATTGAATATGTTCTTATAGTGCAAAAGCAGACAAAGCACCAAATATGCATTATAATCACAAAGAAAAATTTAACTCTGACTCAAAGAAAGTTACCCCTTTGATATAAAAATTTGACAAAATTCAATAGATACTATAATACAAGTAAAACACTCAATTAACCAAAGTAGACAACCTTAATTAAACTAAAAGAGGGGTAAAAATTTATTAAGAATCCAAAGAGAACAAAAAAAAAGTCACAAAGAGCTCTAGTGAGCCTTATCCCGATCAACAAGTTGATCCAACTCATGAGATAAATCACGAGGAAGATACCTCTGATCAATAATATTCTAATTTTGCATATGCTCAGAAGCCCATAATTTAGCCAAGCAGTCATCAACACCATTCCACTCACAAGAGATATATATAAAAATGATAGAGTCAAGAGACCAGCATAACTGAAGGATCTACTTAATAACCAAAGCCAATTTCCAACAAACATTTGATAGCTCTTGTATATTCAATAAATTCACAACCACCAATGAATCAACCTCACAAATGATCCTACGCCAACCACGTACACAACATTTTTCCACTGCAACCAAGTGTTGGAGATTTGATTCTATGCAGTTGATTGATTGTATGTTTGTCATTGATGACAACATATAATACACATCAATGATTCTATATGTACTTATCAGAATGATGAAATGAAGACTTGCGTGGTTAGATACATGTTGTTGACATGTTTATTATGTTATGTTAATACACGCAGATCCAGATATGATGTTTCAGTCAAGTTGTGTAATTATGTTATTGGCAGTTACAGTTCTGGAAGAGTATTTGTTTAGAGCTGACGTATGTAACGTATTTATTGAGTTGTGCCTATCTTCAAGATATGCGTGTGTATATTCATGATTAGTTATGAGTTGATGATAGTTATCTAAAGGCGCCAAACATGTTTCAAGAAGATTACAAAGTTAGAGTTAATTTGGTGAGGCTGACTTAGTGAAGCATCATGTCTATTCAGTTTATACTTACACGATTGTAATTATGCTTGCGTGCTTAGTAGAGCCAACAAAGATGTTATGAAGATTTGTCTTACAGGTCCCATGATCTCATACTTTGAGGAAGATACTTATAGCAAGTCATTTTGTGTTACACTAAGTGTGAATGATACGAAAAGAGATAGAAGATGTATAGAGTAGAATATCAGATGTGGTTCATTCATCAAGAGTCTATGTGAAGACGAAGTGAAAGATTGTAATACACTGGAACTGATCAAGACAATAGGTCTACTCTATAGTTCATAATAAGATATAGTGCATATCTATTATATAGAATGTTGTAGCCTTCATCATTAAGCAGTGAGCTTTTGGATAGTGAGTCCACCACCCCTAACAGGGTTATTTGTAAAAGGCTCCTAACAGGGTTCGACCCTTAACCAGGTCACTATACTTATTGCATTGTAAAGTACAACTCCTAACAGGGTTGAAATATCTTCTAATAGGGATTACTATAAACAAGTATAGTTCATTGTGGGTGCTAATTCCCACCGGGTTTTTTACCATTTGGTTTCCCTGTAATCAAATTGTGTGTTGTGTACTATGTTATCTGAATGTGTATGTACTTTATGTATTTTGGAGTTAAATAAGTAAAAAAGAAGTAAAGTTACTGATAACTTATTCACCCCCCTCTCAGTTATCCTTTGGGAATATTCTAACAATTGGTATTAGAGCCAAGTGCCTTGGAGAAGAAGCCTAACAGCTTAAGGTAGACCAGATGTCTTACTTCAGAAAAGAAAGCCCTAAGTTCGATGAAGAAAATTGTCTGGATTAGAAAAACAAAATGATAACACATCTACAGTGTGTTGGCTTTGAGATCTTTGAAATTGCTACACAAGAAGTTGTAATTCCATCTCTGAAAGACCTTGCAAAGGATGATGCTACTAATAGACAAAAGGAAACATTTACCAATAATGCAATTGCTAAAGAAGCCCTAATTAGCGCCTTATCCGACAGTGAATTTTCTGAGATCAAGAAAAATTGACAAAGCATATACCATATGGAAGTATTTAGAAGATATGTTTGAAGGAGATATTCAAGAAAAGAATGCGCACAGGAAGAAATGGAAAAATAAATACAACAGTCTTGAGATGTTACCTAAAGAGAACATTAGAGCCTCTAATCAAAGGATAAATGAAGCAGTCTTTGGAATCAGAAACAATGGTGGAGAAATATCATAAGAAGATATAATGGACAAGATGCTAACTACTTTAACACCAGACTATGAAAACAAGATAAGCATTCTAGAGGAAACCATGAAATTCTCACAAGACTTCAAGAGAGAGACTTTGATCAGCAAAATCTCTGCATTTCAGATATCAAGATTGAAGACTGAACCTAAAAGTGAAACAACTTTCAAAGCCTTAGTCTATGGTAAGAAATCCTTACACATATCTAGTCATAATGAGAAAGAAGAAGTTGACAAAGAACTAGAAGAGATCATTGCTATGATTTCTAAAAAAGAAAAGAAAGGAAAAGGAAAATATGAAGGACAACTTCCATTTAAATGCTTTTCATGCAACAAGATTTGTCACTTTGCATCTAAGTGCCCCACAAGAGTCAAGAAGTTCAGATCTGATTACAAACCCAAATATAAGAAGGAATGTTATCATGCTGAAGGTGTAACTGATGAAGATTCAAGAGAAGATGAAATTGGATTCATTTCCATTAGAGACATGGAAAGGATGCTTGAGGAAATGGACATTGCAGATGAAAAGGAAGAACAAGAGTTAGCCCTAATTTCCAAAGCAGATATCATAACTGATTGGATCATTGACAGTGGATGCTCTCATCACACGACAGGTGACACAGATAGATTTGTTAATTTAGACAAATACAAAGGTGGTATGGTTAGATTTGGAGATAACACTCCTAAACCTATCATAGGCAGAGGATCTATCACTTTAGATGGAAAGAACAAGAAAGATGATGTTCTATATGTTGATGGATTACATCATAACTTTCTAAGTGTTGGACAACTACTTGACAAAGGTTATCATTTGGAGTTCAAAGACAAAAAATGCATCATTAACAACAAGGATGGAGATATGATTGCATCAGGATCCAGAACAAAAGGTAATTTTTTATAGCTAAATTCTGATGTAAGTTGTTTTGATGCAAAAGTGGATGACAGTTGGTTATGGTACAAGAGACTATGTCATATCAATTTTTATAACATAGTAAAGATAAGTAATGCCAAGGTAGTCAGAGACCTTCCTAGTATTGCAAGACCAATTGACACAATATGAAGGGAATGCGTTATGGGAAAGCTTGTAAGGAGTTCCTTCAGAAGCAAGCAGAACTCAGCTAAAAATAAATTGGACCTAGTGCATATAGATTTGTGTGTTCCTACCCAAACAAGATCATACTACAAAGAAAGGTACTTTATTTTGTTTGTTGATGATTTTTCTAGGATGATGTGGGTTGCGTTCTTAAAGGAAAAGTCTGAAGCCTTTGAGAAGTTCAAAATATTCAAAGCTAAGGTTGAGAATGAATCCGGATTAAAATTGAAATGTCTGAGATTAGATAGAGGAGGAGAGTTCACCTATGATCAATTTTATGACTATTGTGAAGAACATGGAATTAAAAAATAGTTGAGTGCACCTAGAACCACATAGTAGAATGAGATTGCAAAAAGGAGGAACATGATTATACTTGATACAACACACACTATGATGATTGAAGGAAATGTTGCACACACATATTGGAGAGATGCAGTGAATGCAATAGTCTATACTATCAACAAAACTCAATTGAGGCTAGGTGTAGATAAGACACCATATGAACTTTGGTTTGGTAATGTACCTACAGTAAAGTATTTCAAAATCTTTGGTAGCAAGTGCTACATCAAGAGAGATGATGGTGTTGGTAAGTTTGATGCCAGAAGTGATGAAGGTATTTTCCTTGGTTACTCTACAAAAAGAAAAGCATATAGATGTTTTAATTTGAGATTGAAAAAGGTAATTGAAAGTACTCATGTCAAAATTGATGAGAAGTTTATGGTTCAAGAGAGATACTATGAATATGCACCTATGATTGAAGATGAACCCAGACCTAGCAACAAAGATACTATTATTGAAGAAATATTTGATTGTATTGATGTCTCATGCAATGACCCTAAATCAAGCAGAGAAGAATCACATATTACAGAAGAAGTCACACCTAAGGTTCAAAAATTCACATTTAGATACCACTCTAAAGATAATATCATTGGAGATCAGAGAAGCAGTGTTTTGACCAGATCAAAAGCAAAAAGTCTAGTAATGGATGAAGAGGTATGTTTACTTTCACAGATTGAACCCTTAAGTGTTGAAGATGCTTGTAATGATTCTGATTGGAAGAATGCAATGAAAGAAGAATTGGATCAGATAATTAAGAATGATACATGGGAACTGGTCCCTAGACCCAGTGACAAAAATGTGATTGGAACAAAGTGGGTATTCAGAAACAAGATGAATGAAGATGGTACAGTAGTTAGAAACAAAGCAAGATTGGTATGTAAAGGATATGCATAGAGAGA
>MU225699.1:960525-972151 GCA_018584345.1 Thuja plicata
GAGCTTGGTATGAGAGACTTGATGGTTATCTTACCAAGATTGGATTCAAGAAAGGAGCAGCAGATTGTAACCTATTCACAAGAGAGACACCTGATGGATTATTATTAGTTGCCATATTTGTTGATGAAATTATCTTTGGAGGTAATGACAAGCTCAATACAACATTTGCAAAAGAAATGCAGAATGAATTTGAAATGAGCATGATTGGTCCTATAAAATATTTTTTGGGACTGAATGTAAAGCAGACAGATAAAGGTATATTCATTAATCAGTCAAAATATATGAAGGAAATATTGAAGACCTTCCAGACGGAAGACTGTAAGCCAGTATGCACTCCCATGATAACAGGAAGAAAGTTTTCAAAAGATGATGATTCCACAACAGTTGATAAGACATTGTACAAATCTATGATTTGTAAACTCATTTATCTAACTCAATCTAGACCTGACATATCTAATGCAGTTGGCATTGTTGGAAGATTTGCAGCTGAACCCAAGTAGAATCACCTAATGACAATCAAGAGGATATTAAAATATCTAAAGGGAACTATAGACTATGGTTTATGGTATCCTAAATAAGAGAATGTACAACTTCATGTGTATACAGATGTAGATTGGGCAGTTTGTATTGATGATAGGAAGAGCACTTCAGGAGGAGCAATATTTCTTGGAGACAGGTTGGTTTCTTGGATAAGCAAGAAGCAGAACTATATTTCTTAGTCAACAGTAGAAGTTGAATATGTTGCAGCAGCACTAAATTGTTCAACCATGGTTTGGATCAAGCAGATGGTTAAAGAATTTGGCATTCAGGTTGATTATCCTATTGTTATTCACTATGATAATACTAGCACTATTAACATGTTTAAGAACCCTGTGATGCACGTAAAGACAAAGCACATAGAGATCAAGTACCATTTTATGAGAGAAAATGTTGAAGACAAAGAAGTGAAATTGGACTATGTGAGCACCAAAGAATAGTTGGCAGATATTTTCACAAAGCCCTTATCAAAGGATACTTTTGAGTATCTCAGGGAGAAGTTGGGAGTAATTCCCTCCCCTGAGTCTGTTTAAAAGAAGCAGCAAGAACATCAGTCATCAAGTGACTGATGAATGGTTGACTACTCTACTACTGGAGTAGTACCTGTGCCTAAAGATCTATGGCACCCTTTTCCATTGATGTCAAAGGGGGAGTATATATTAAGGGGGATTATGTACTAAGGGGGAGTATATACTCTGGGGGAGTATATAAATGGAACAAAAACACAGTTAGAAGAACTGAAGTAGTGTAGAGGAACCTTTGATGAGGATATTGAGAAGATTGTAAAAGAAAGAGGAAACAATGAATAAAGGATGTTTTTGATATCATATGTTGCCATAAATGTCAAAGGGGGAGATTGTTGGAGATTTGATTCTGTGCAGTTGATTGATTGTATGTTTTTCATTGATGACAACATATAATACACAGTAGTGATTCTGTATGTACTTATCAGAATGATGAAATGAAGACTTGCATGGTTAGATACATGTTGTTGACACATTTATTATGTTATGTTCATACACGTAGATCCACATATGATGTTTCAGTCAAGTTGTGTAATTCTGTTATTGGCAGTTACAGTTCTGGAAGAGTATCTATTCAGAGCCGACGTATGTAACGTATTTCTTGAGTTGCACCTATCTTTAGGATATGCGTGTGTATATTCATCATTAGTTATGAGTTGATGATAGTTATCTAAAGGTGCCAAACATGTTTCAAGAAGATTGCTAAGTTAGAGTTAATTTGGTGAGGCCGACTTAGTGAAGCGTCGTGTCTATTTAGTTTATACTTGTGCGGTTGTAATTATGCTCGCGTGCTTAGTAGAGCTGACAAGGATGTTATGAAGAGTTTTCTTACAGGTCCCATGATCTCATACTTTGAGGAAGATACTTATAGCAAGTCATTTTGTGATACGCTAAGAATGAATGATACAAAAAGAGATAGAAGATGTATAGAAAATAATATCAGATGTGGTTCATTCATCAAGAGTCTATGTGAAGAAGAAGTGAAAGATTGCAATACACTGGAACTGATCAAGAAAACAAGTCTACTGTATAGTTCATCATCAGATATAGTGCATATCTTTTATACAAAAGGTTGTAGCCTTCATCATTAAGCAGTGAGCTTTTGGACAGTGATTCCACCACCCCTAACAGGGTTATTTGTAAAAGACTCCTAACAAGGTCCGACCCTTAACCAGGTCACTATACTTATTGCATTGTAAAGTACAACTCCTAATAGGGTTGAAATATTTTCTAACAGGGACTACTATAAAAAAGTATAGTTCATTGTGGGTGCTAATTCCCACTGGGGGTTTTACCATTTGGTTTCCCCATAATCAAATTGCGTGTTGTGTACTGTGTTATCTGAATGTGTATTTACTTTATTGTATTCTGGAGTTAAAGAAGTAAAAAATAAGTAAAGTTACTGATAACTAATTCACCCCCCCTCTTAGTTATCCTTTGTGTCTATTCTAACACTAAGATGACAAGGGCCTCCATGAGATTATTGGCATGATAACCTTTTTGAATAGAAAAAAGAAGCTTAACTTCCCCAGAATTGTTGCGCCCAACTCCCCTATGCCTGCAAGACCATGATTTCCCCAAGAAAAGCCATCTGTGTTGATTTTAATAATTCTAGGCAGAGGAGGAGTCCAATACCCCTCATGATTAACTTGTTGCAAATGATGTCTAGTTCAAATTATATAGAGTTGGGTAGCAAACAAAGGAACACCACCTTGTAGAGGAAAATAAAGGTGGGTGAAATACGCACATCTCCAGGGTCCATACCTCCATGCAAAACATTATTTTCTAGAACTGTTTCTTAAGGAGTTTGAAACATGCCAAAGAATAAAGGAAGGGCCAATAGCCCAGACAACCTAAAGAAAAGAGGACCTAGAAGGGGAGTTACCCAATCAGTTATATAACTAAGACAAAGAAGAAACATGCCAGAAAGGGCAGCCCACACACTCTACCAGAAGTGCCAAATCTACTTGACAAAGGAGCACTGAAAGAAGAAGTGAGAGACAAAATCCTCACCATTACTGCATAAAACAAAGATTGAGGGGCCATAGAAGCCTCACTTGTTGATATTATCCCAGGTAAGACAATGATTATGAACAAGCAACCAGAGGAAGAATTTACACTTAGGCCATGAGAATGAATTCCAAACTTACTTCTACCAATGCAACTCCACATTGCCAAACAACTATCTAGTAAGCTTGAGGTACCCTATAGAAACATGATACTTACTAGAAGAAGAACCTCCCCATGCCAAACCATCAAGTTCCTACAAAGAGCTGCACTCCCTAGATAGAAGCCAAAATTCATGAAAGTTCCATCCAATCCCTCTTTGAACCCACAACGACCACTTAGAAGAATTATTCCATTTATAAACAACAACAAGACATAGATTAAATACCTCCTTATAATGAACCACCTTATCCCAAAAAGAAGAAAGAAAAGAGTCACAAAGAACTTGCAAGTGCAGATGAGAGACGAAAATAGGAGGGTTGCCATTCCAAGATTCACTCCAAAACAGAGCCTCAGAGCCTCTGTTACAAATACAAAAAAGGATTCTCTTCACCAAGTGAGCACCTTTCTTAAGGGTATTCCACACCATAGAGCCTTTTTCTTCCATATTAAACCTAGAAACATTTGATGGTTCAACTCCTAGTAAATACTTATGTGATAGGATATAGGCCCAGAGCTGAGACTGACTGGAACACCAATGCCAGTAGAGCTTGGCAGTAAGAGCTTGACCGATCAAGATAGATGATCAAAGGCAAAGGCCTACCTCCTTATTGGGCCTACAAACTATATCCCAATTGATTAGGCTCCATTTTGAATTTTTAAAATTACCACTCTAAAGAAATTGTCTTGACATGACATCAAAGTCCTTAAGAAAATACATAGGGGCTTCCTAAACCATGCTTCTGTAGATAGGAAGTGTTTGAATCATAGATTATAGGAAAGTCACTTGACCAATTGCAGATAGCCATCTATGAGTCCAATGGTTAACCTTTTGATGTAGCTTATTAAGAAGGTTCTACCAGAAGAGCCTGGGTTGTCTTCCCACAATAGTAGGATTGCCCAAGTAAGTCAAAGGGAGAGAGTCAATATGGAATCTTAGGATATTATAAATCCTCCATTGAATAGGCTCAGAAGTATTGAATAAGAAAATAAAGGATTTATGATCATTGATTTTCTGACCCGAGGCAACCAAATAAGTATCCAAACTAAGCCTAAAGGCTTTAGCTTCTTGAATTCAAGATCTTTTAGCGAGTGCAGTATGATCTACAAACTGGATATGGGAGAGAGTGGGCAAGCCATTTCCCATCGCTATCCATGTATAAAAGTTTGAAACACTTGAGATTTAATAAATCTTCCAAGGTCCTCTGCCATAATAATTAACAGATAAGGAGAGAGAGGATCCCCCTGGTGAAGACCCCTAGAGGCACCAAATAATTTAGAGGGTTCTCCATTGAGAAGGACAAAGAAGGAGGAAGAAGTAACACTGATCAGAGTCCAACTCACCCACTTTGAACTGAAGCCAAATGATGTGAGCAATAATATTCCACCAACACAAATGAGAGGGGTGAGTGAATCAGTTGTGTGCCAAATAATTAAACTTTAAACTTTTAAACTAATTAGTCAGTGCAAATCTAAACACATCAAAAGAAACATCATTACACAAGCAATTATTGTCAAGGAAAACCCTGTTAAGGGAAAAATCCCAGTGGGAATTAGCACCCGCAAATAATGCACTGAAAATATTGTATCCCTATTAGGATATCTAGCCTTGTTAGGAGATTATTATTACATATAGTACATATTCCCTGTTAAAGGAAAAACCCTGTTAGGAGTTAAGAGAAATAAGAGGATCACTGCCCAAATGAGAAGGTTAGATCCACCTTCTGGACTCACTATCCAAAGTAGAGATATAGAAGTATACAATAAATAGTGAATTGACTGATAGCAACTTGCTTTGCCTAAACAGTTCCAATGAATTTCATCAAAATCATTATCTATGCTCTACATCCAACAGACTTCACAATTACAAGCTCACAACTTCCTCATCATGCTTCCACATTGCCTCATCAAGAAACAACTCTCCTTTATACAAGTTACAATAAGCAATTAGGTCATCTTGTTAAGACTTCCCCAATGTATAAATAATTACATAGACCCTTGCTAAGATAGGAACGGTACCTTAAATAAGTAAACATCAAATAAAAATCATCAATTATACTCTAAGATCCATAATCTATGCCTAACATCCTCTAAACACGTTACATTACTGTAGTCAGCCACAAATAGGTCTTCAAAAGATCACACACCACATCTAACGTCATCAAGAATCCAACAACCCAAGAATCAAAAATAAAATTCTTCATTATGTCTTCTACCACACCTCAAGCCCACATATCATAACACATGCTCACATCCAAGTTATCTGAATAACTCAGAAACCAACTCTATCATAATCTTCTGTCACTTCTCTATAACCAGTCTTTACCAAAACAAATATAACTTATGTAAACATTAATATCAAGAAAAGCGATCTTAGATCATATAAGACATCTTCTCATCCCCTTATATAGATATGTGCTCACATGATCTAAAAAATTCATATAGTGTTAGTACACGTCTGTCAGTCTTGCCTGTACCAATGATAACTAGTATGTATGAGACTTCTAAAGTATTCAAATAAAACATATGTTGACATTGTAGGCACTAAAAAATGGTTCACACCTATGGCCCCCTTTTCTAAAATGTCTTCTATATTGCGTGTTTGATCACCAATATTGTGTCATTCTTCTATTAATCAAATAAGGAAAACTATTTAATTAATTACTAATTTTTGTCCCTGATTGTCATCATATTCTAATTGATTTGACATTTTGATCATGTCTAATAATGTCAATTTTCATGATTGGTCATTTTAATACTGTCAATTAATTTCATCTTCTATAAGGGTAAATAATCATTAATTTATTCCCTATTCTTAAGTCCTAACCTATGATAAATAAATAAACTTTATTTATCCCAATTTTCCCCTTTTCTCCTCAATTAATTAATTGTCTACTTTCAAAATTGGAAATTATTATTAATTTCCTAATTTTTAATTTTTAATTTTTCCTATTTCCTAATTCCTATTTTACTAACATAAGTGAAATTAATTTAAAAATTCATTATCCACTCATCCCTCTTTTCTAGCCCCAACTTCCTAAATTCTAGCATCTACCTTCCTTTTCCTTTTTTCATAATTGTAATAGTTTATGACAACCCCGGTAAGTCTGGCATTGGAATTTTTTTGAGAAATCATTATGGTATACCTTTAGCTCTAAAATCTTTACCAATCCCTAAAGGTACTAACAATCAAGCTGAAGTCTATGCTTTACTGCAAGGTTTAGCTCTTGCTGCTTCTCTCAATCTCACCCGGGTTCATGTTGAAGGTGACTCCCTCATTACAATCCATGCTTGTTTTAGTAGAGTAGTGCATAACTGAAAGCTAGCTTATATTTTTAAACAAGTTTGGAGGTTGATTGACTCTTTTCAAGACTGTGTCTTTTCGCACATTTATCGGGAAGGAAACCAAACTGCAGATTACCTTTCAAACTTAGGCTGCGACGACATCTCTACGCAGGAGCTTGAAGTGGATAATATTCTCGATGCTCATCCATTTTTGGTGGAAATTATTAATGATGAGTCAGTTAAGGCTTGACAACATTGAGATGATGGTTAATTTCTCCAGCTCTGGTTTTCAGACAGCAGATGATGGTTAATTTCTCCAGCTCTGGTTTACGGACAGCTTGCATATATTTTCTTAGTAACATTTGGGTGGCCTCTCCTTCTTGCCAGTTAGTCTGGAGGGATTCCAGCATGCTTCTAAAAATCCATTCTCCTCTCTTTATGGTCCTGTCCCTTACTGCATTCAGTCCTAGGGCCAATTCTAGGCTCTGTTTTCCTGGATAATCATTGTCATTATTTTGTCTCATGGCAGTTTGTGAAATCAGAGAGTTTCTATGTTTTATGGAAATTGCAGCAATGCGTTTGAATTCTAGGCTAGTTTGTTGTGTTGACTGTGGTTCGGAGCAGGGCCTTTCTTCTGTTTGTGGCGGTTTAGCTTATTGAGATCAGGGTAATGCTCCTGGTATATGCCACGCAGGGTCTGTTCTCACTGCTAACGCCGGGCCTATTTTCATTGGCATTGAATGCTGTATTGACTGTGGTTTGAGACAGGGCCTTTCCTCTATTTGAGGCTATGCTTTTTGAGTTCACAGATCTGCTCCAGGTTTCTGCCACGCTGGGTCTGATGCTTCAGCTTGCGCCGTACTTGATTTCATTGCTGGTATGGGTGCCCTGGTTTATCCAATTTTTGTGTGCTGCAGTGATGTGACTATCTGCACATTGAAATCAATTTAGTTTTTTCTAACACCTCTACAATCTGTTCTAACAATTTTGGATATGCATTGCTCCATGAAAAATTATTGCCAGTTGGTTACATGGCTTCAAGTGTTCCAGGTTCTTTTTCTTACGGCGCCCCTCAATTTGGGGTTGGGTTTTTTTGCTTGTTCTGGTCACCCGGATACCTTGTGGTGCAATGCCACTCATGCTGTTACTAGTAAGTTTTACCCTGTTTTGCACCATCACTTTTCTTCGCTACCGCCCGTCCATGGATGTTGTAGTGAAATCGCTATTGGAAGCTGGTACTGTCAACCACTTGGAAGCTTATAGGTCATGGTAGATTCGTTGTAGATGTACATAATCTACTCCTAAGTAATGTAATGGACAAGGATACTGGGTTTTCTTCTCTGGTTCTTTCCCGGTTGAGTCCTCGAACCAGAATATTTATTATTTATATATAGTGGCTAGCCCATGTTGCCTTTTTAAAAAAAAAAAAAAAAGTTTATATGACAACTTTCCTTTTTCTTTTTTGTCATAATTGTCGTAGTTTATGACAATTTTTCTTTTTTGATTTTGTCATATTTGTCATAGTTTATGACAAATTTCCCTTTTTTTCACTCACTAATTTCTAATTGTGCATTAAACATGTCATAATTAAAGACAAATTTCCTTTTTCAAATTTGTCAATTGTCATAGTTTTTGACATTTTTCTAATTTCATGTCAAATTGCCCTTTTGCACACTTAATTTCTAAATTTTTAATTCCTCTTGCGAATTCTATAAATTAGACTCTCATTTTCTCATCATTTCGGGACAACCACATCTTTCAAATCTTCTCATTATCATGCCAATTTTCTTTCATGGATAAGTGAAAAATCATCATGGGAGCTACATCAACTCATTTTGAGAAGTAAGAAATGACATTAATGGAATCCATTTGAGGGAGTTTTTATGGTGTTTATTTACACATGTTTTAATACTCTTTCTCAATTTCTCTAATGTTAGGATAGGATTTATTTTGTATACTTTTATATGTTGTGGTTGCCTTGCATGAAATTATTTTCTTATTTTTCTTCTCCTTCAGACATCAATGATAAAACATGAATTTCAACACCTCTAATAGAAACAATTCCAACAATCTTCCCCTTTGGAATTAATGGAAATCTATGTGAAAATCCATCAACACAAAAGTAGTCTTCTTAATACAATCTTCTCAATATCCTCTTCACAACTCCCCCTAAAACATTAGGGATTTTTCACTTGTATCTCTCCCCCTTTGACATAAATGGAAAATGGTTCCATAGCTCTATCCTTCTTTGTCCATCCCACCTTTTCAAGTTGTATCTTTTTCAAATATTCATTCCTGCAACAACCAGGTGCTTGATCACCCAAATGTGTTCTGCTGTGTTCTTGCAATCTCTCCCCTTGAGGAGAGGATCTAAACATCAAGTCTAGGGAATGATATAGCTCTGATAACTATTGGATTGATGCTTTTTTGCATCATTTACCTCTTGTAAGGAGGGTTTCTCACCCCAAGCATACCTCTAAGATACTCAAAGGAATATTTTGAAAAACATTTTGTGAATATATCTGCTATTTTCCCATTTGTATTGATGTACTCTAATCTGACTTCCTTTTCTGCAACCTTGTCTCTCAAGAAGTGGTATTTTATTAAAATGTGCTTGGTATTTGAATTAATAACAAGATTCTTTGACATTTTCAATGTGCTTGTATTATCATAATGTATAACCACTGGCTCTCCAAAGGTTATCCCAATGTCCTTTAGCATCTACTTCATCCAAACAACATGTGTATAATTTATAGTAGAAACAACATACTTTGATTCAACCGTAGATTGAGCTATACAATCTTTCTTCTTACTTAACCATGAAACCAACCTCTTTCCAAGGATAAACGTACCATCACTTGTGCTCTTTCTATCATCAACACTTCCTTCCCAATCGGTATCAGTATAAGCATGCAAAGTAAAATTATCAGACATTTCATACCATAAATCATATTCCAGTGTTCCTTTCACATATCTAAATATCCTCTTAACTACTTTAAGATGAGTCTCTTTAGGATCTACTTGGAACCTCACAACAATTCCAACTGCATTAGCAATGTCTGGTATAGTGTGAGTTAGATATTGTAAATCTCCAATCATGGATCTGTACTTTCTCTGAAAAATAATTTGAGATTCATCAATATTAGTAAGCTTTCAACTAGTAATCATAGGTGTTCCAAAAGGTTTACAATATTCCATTCCAAAATTTTTCAACAATTCCTTAAGATACTTGGCTTGAGAGATGAAATACCATGTTTGTTTTGAGTAATTTGCAAAACAAGGAAAAACTTCATTTCACCAATCATAGACATTTCAAATTCACTTTCCATTTCCTTAGAGAACTTCTTAGAAAAAAATTCTATTCCATAACCGACTTTCATCAACCTTTGCAACAAAACAAGTAGCCTTTGTAGTATTCAATTCAAACATATTGTTAGAGTAATCAGTGTACTCTTTTTCGGCTTATGCTTTCACTTAGGTGCATATAATTAATACTTTATATTAATTATATTGCGCATCCTAGCTTTTAGGTTTTAGGGTTTGTTCACCTTTATAAGGTCAAACTTTGTAATCTCTTTTCATTAATTCAGTTAATATTTTTGCTCTCACCTTTTGAGTAAAAACTGAGTTTCTCTTTTTCCTTCTTTCACTTCATTTCTTGTGACAGGTTTTTGCATGCAGCTGGATCTTGGCGTGAATCTGATCTTTCATTAGATTCTACATGGTATCATAGCTCAGAGTTGTGGCCGCCTGTTCCTGATTTGAAGTTTTTTTGAGTTTCAAGGGTTTCATCTTTCAGCCGTAGTTTTGGTTGAATCTAAAAAAAAAATTCATTTTTGAGGCATCTTGGGTCAAAACAGACCTCTCCAACGGATTCAGAGAGTCGATCTGGTGAATTTTGATATAAAATTCGACCTATTTGGCCTCTGGAGCGTCTGGAAATTTTTTTTGCCCTTTTCGGGCCGTACGGCACAGTTTTCGAGGTCAAAATCGCAAAAAAATAATAAAAAAAAGTGAGTTCTTGAGCAAACCGGGGCGCGCCACCATCGCGCCACCCCGGTGCCACCCCGCCACCGCTTCTACAGGCCCGCGCCCGGCCCAAGCACCGCTCGCCGGCCGCAGCAACCGGCGGAGCAGGCCCGAACCCAGCGGCGCCGCCCCGTTCTCCACCACCGCCCGGGAGCAGCCGGCACCGGCGGTAGCCACCGGCTCACCACCGGCCCGCCACCGGCCAGCCACCAACAGGTGGTCAGGGCTGACGTCAGCATCCCGTCAAAATTTTCTGGCGGTAATTTAAATTTTTTCCGGAGATCTCCATTTTTTTCCGGCAGCCGCACATTTTTCTGGCAGTGACGTCATGATGACGTCAGCGACGGGTCCGTGACGGCCATACGGCCGTCAAATTTTTTTCCGTCACTAGTTTTTTCCAGGGAGCTATTTGTTTGGACCTCCTGTTGGTTTTTTGCTCATAACTTGGGCATACGGTATCGTTTTTCGAAAAATGAAATACCGTCAGAAAGGTGTTTCCAAGACGGACGCATTGGTACAGGTCTCATTTCCTATTTTTACTGTTTGGTTGCTGTTTTTCTCAGTCAAAGTCACACCTTCCTTTCTGCTCCTGTTCGGCTTCTGGAACTCAGGTTTTCTCCTCATTTTCTTGTGTGCTTTCAGTAATTGATTATTTGTGGTGCTCAGGGGATAGAATATATTCATTGTGGGGGGGTGCAATCTACTTTCTGTTATTTACTTTCAGAAATAGTCCCTTCTACTTCCGTCTTCTCTTCTCTCAATGTCGGACCCCTCTGTGGCCCGGCTGACACCCCATAACTATCACACATGGAAGCCACACATGACCAGACTCCTCATGTCATGAGGTTTATGGTCCTGCATGGATGCTGTTCAGCTAGTTCTTCAGCGGCCTTATGAGGCACTTATGCACAGAAACAGGATGGATGAGGCAATGGGCCTCATTGCCATGAATGTTTCTGATGGGTTATTGTTTCACCTGGATGGTCTGACTACACCCAGGGATATGTGGGACAAGTTCTCCACTCTGTTTGGCACCATGGATCAGTTCAGGATTCTCCAGATAGATGCAGAGTTCACCTCCTTGG
>MU225699.1:973845-1031150 GCA_018584345.1 Thuja plicata
TTTTGCTCTCACCTTTTGAGTAAAAACTGAGTTTCTCTTTTTCCTTCTTTCACTTCATTTCTTGTGACAGGTTTTTGCATGCAGCTGGATCTTGGCGTGAATCTGATCTTTCATCAGATTCTACACATATTACCTCTTGTCTTTGTATCTGATGTGATCAAATATCCTATGTGACTTCTGATAGTACATTTCCCACCATTTAACTTCAAATGACAACCCTTTTCTAGGAGCTTACCCTTTTCAAGGTTTACAAAACACTATTAGGTGCTACCTGGTTAAGGTATTTTCCTTTAGATATGTTAGGATCTTTTCCTTGTTAGGAAAAAAATTGTTAGAGGAGTTATAACATTCAATTAGAATTCCACCTTGTTAGAGGATTTGCAATAAAGATCCATTAGGATCCACCCAGTTAAGGGATTTTACTTTTACAATGGTTGGAAAGCAACAGATAAAGAAATCTATGAAATTTTGTCTACCTCTAGATAATAAGATCCTATTAAGCTCTGAAATTCATCTTCATACTATATAATCTTTCATAGCTTGATCATAATTGATTCCTTTACTTTCTCTATCACCACACCCTTCTACAATTCTCTCTCTCTCTCTCTCTCTCTCTCTCTCTCTCTCTCTCTCTCTCTCTCTCTCTCTCTCTCTCTCTCTCTCCCTCCAACTTTTCCATTATATAAATTTACCTCCACCGACTTAAAACAAACCCTAGATATGATATATGAAAAATCTAAATCATCTTAGGTAAGATATAATGTATCTAACCACTCATACAATTTTTTCCTCTAACCCCGTCGACTTACACATATATTTTACCTTGGTAGTTGAGCCATTTTCAAAAACTCATTTGAACAAAAGAAACTTCTTGACGAATCCACCTCAAATGCATACCTCAAGAAATGTGATGTCAAATGTGTTCCAAAAATCATTGAAATACCTTACTATTCACAAAAAACATCACTGATCCTAATGCTACTTCGAATTCCTTCACCGATCCACACATCATCATAGTCTATTTAAGAACTCTATCTTGTTTACCTGTTCATTCTGTTAATACCACTTCTAGTAAAAAAACTAGTTGTACCGATCAAAAATACGAGTTGCGATTGCAAAAATAGTATCTTTACATTGTTGACAATCATATCTATGACAGCTCCACCAAATAGTTTACCGATTTGAGATAATATTAAAATAACTTATAGTTTGTTACTGACTATTTTTAGAAGTTACCCAGTTTGAGTTCAATCAAACATAACTAACTCAATTATTTATATCAAAAGTTGCAATGGAAATTTTTTTGATTAAGTAAAACATGTTTTATAGGGTTCCTGAAACCTGGAACAAAGTAATAAGAGGTAACACAGTTAGCAAATTAAAGCAAAGCGTAAAAAAAGGAAGAACATGCCAAAAAGCCAGAGCAAAAAATAGGCTAAGCATCTAAACATGTAGATTAAACCAGAGATAGTAGAAAAAGCCAGAGAACCTCAATAAAGGTCCACCAAAAGAGTGGCTGCCTCAGCCTCCATCAGCTCCATGTTGGCTTCTGAGTCCTTGATTTTTTGGATGTCCTTATCTAGCTCCTTGCCCTTGGTCTTCTTGGTTCTAGCTCAGGTTCTCTTGCCTGGACCTTGATCAGGCTCCTGGTCTGAATCCACAACCATTTTGGCTGCTTCCTTCCCCTCAAGATTTTCCTCCATCTTGTCAATGTAAGTATTAGTGTGCTCCCTGGACACTTTCATGGTGTTATAGCTTTGCTCTACAATCTTCTTTAGGGTAGTGTCAACCCTAGTCAAGTTATCCTCCATCTTCTTGACCTGGGTACTCAGGTTACTCTTTTCCTCTGCATCAATATCCCTGTTGGCCTTGTTGGTACCCTTAACCCTATTTTTAAGGTCTTCCACCTCATGGAAAAGCCACTTAATAGTCCTATATTGGTCAAGCATGCTATTTCTAGTATTATTGAGCAGATTCATGTCAAACTCCCTAGTATTATCGCTGAGCACCACCATAGATGGGTCAATGAGCTCATCCAACTTAATTCAACCACCCTCTCCCTCCAGAACCTTGGGGTTAATTATTTCTCTGGTTATTCCCATTTTTTGTATCTTAACATTAAAGTCCCTTCAATCAATTATCCTTCCCTTTTCCCCCATATAACAACTAAACTCATTAGCCTGGTCCTTCCCCATGTCACGAGTCTGTGGTGAAGGGTTTTTGTCCACAACAGGGGAAGCTCTATGATTGTTGTCCTCCAGGATAGTCCTATTAGTAAACGCCTCCCTATCCTTACCCTTGTTGCTTGGGTAATTCCCAGTCATGGAGAGCTTTCTCTTTCTACCTTTCCTGCTAGTTAGTTACTCATCGCCTTCAGAATCCATGCCCTCCTTGTTCTCATTTTAATCCCTGTCAGAAGATATAGCAGTGGTGCTCTATTTCTTAGGGGTTGCCAATTCTTTTTTGACTCTAACTAGACTACCTCTTTTCTTCTTAGACATCAACCCCTGGTTAATCTTCTTTGTATCATGTTCCTCAATCTCTTCGGAATGCATTCCTTTGCTATCTTCTGTGTCCAAGGGGATATAGTCTGAGCCCAAGGCCTCTATCTCCTCTTTCTAGCTCATCTCCTTGCCCATGATTTGGGCTTTAAAGTACTCATATATTAATAGAAAAATCCCTTCATGCAGGGCAAGGTTAGCAATTGCTTTCTCTCTATACCCATTTATATTATCATTTATGGAAGAATATAAGTAAAAGGGGATAGAGACCAACATGCCATGGCGAAAGTGATTCAGTAGAACAAAGTGATAGGTCCAAATTCTATCAAACCTGGAGTCTAGAGTAATGTAGTAGATGATGGTGTGGAGAAGGACCCGTCACAATATTTTCAATCCTTTGGGTAGGTAGTAGGTGGAAAATTTGATGAGATCATTCTTCTCATCCTCGTATCTCACAAAATCACTAATAGTAGTGTCTGAAATCTTTTGGTCTCTGTAGAATTTTTTCCCAACAATAGGTATCCCCGTCACAGCATAAATCACATCTTCGGTAACCGTGAATTTTCTGCCCTCAATCTCTGTGCTACCTTCTTTCTAGTTTTTGATGAACAATTTAGTAACAGTCAGCTTTCCTCTATGGAGTCTTTCAATAAAGGTTGAAATCCCTCCATTTTGAAGGTAATTCTAGACCTTTGTCCGCCTCTTCCATTTTTTTCTATCCTTTACAGGCTCCCTCCTATGTCTTTCCCCTCCCATCACTAAATGATTTAGGGTAGCTAACATACTCAAATCTCTGTGAAAACTAGAGCTCTTCAAGAATTTCCAGAAAGCTTTACTATGATTCCTTAAGCCATAAGTTACTTCTTTACTTTTGGGAGCCTAGTAAGTGTGTGAGTTTTTATTGTTATTATTTCCCTTATAGCTTGTCTCATACTTACCATTTATGGCGATGCCATTACCCATCCGAGCTATCACAATCATGATTGATTTTTATATATCTTTCCTTCCCGTGGATTCGACCAAGATCGAATAAATCCAAAGCATCATGTGGTAGATCTTTGCCGCTAGGCCAACACATATGCTTGTCACTTTGCACCCCCCAGTTGGCGAACCAATCGGCAACTTGATTACCTTCCCTGAACACATGGGTAATGTGCACATTTTTAAAAGAAGTGAAGAGGCCACGTGTCTCCTCTATCATACTAGCAATAGTCCATGAAGGTGGGTGGAGGTTTTTAAGATAGTTGATAATGTTAAGTGAGTCACCTTCTAACCAGAGATGTTTTATCCATATTTCATGAGATAACTTGGTCACGTGGAGGGCAACATTCACTTTTGCATAGTGATTGGTTTATGTTCCCAATGGGAGACTGATAGCTACAATGCCTTGACCAAAACAATTTTGAATAATTCCACCACTTCTTGCCTTGCTCGGGTTTCCCTTGGTAGCTCCGTCAAAGTTGGCTTTTGACCAGCCTTCCGAAGGATAGCACCAGAAGCAGCCCTGTTGATTAGCCTTTGAATGCTTGGGGTCAACATCTCTTTGTCTTGAAAAAGGGTTAGTATTCCCACACACAACAAAGTTTTCCAACATTGCATGATGAATATTTTCAAATATGACTTTTGGGTTGGCGTTACAATCCCTAAAGATGCGGTTGTTTCATTCTTTCCATATGCCCCAACAAAAGTGAGGCAACACCCAAGACTAGATTTTCTGAAAGATAGTATTTTTGAAGGGCTAGGTCCATTGGTAGAACAAATCTTTGACAGAGGAAGGGAAACACCAATGAAGGTGAACTAAATCCAAAATATAGTGCCAGACATAACTAACAAAAGAATAGTGAATGAAAAGGTGATCAACAGATTCCACTTGACAAAAACATAAAACACACCTGTTGGGAATTAGGATACTTCGCTTAATGAGGTTATCAACAGTCAGGATGTGGTTCTGAAGTAAGAGCCAGTAAAAAACATTAATTTTTAGGATTAAACCAGGAAGCCAAGCTTTTTCCCAGAAAGGCTGGGCTTCAGGATGAAATTGAGTAGAATAAGCATAAGCCACATTATAAGAACCATTAGAGAAGCCTTCCCAGATCAAAACATCTTGGTTCTAGGAAAGTGAAGTGGCATTGAGAACCTTGAGTAAGGGAGATAAGTCCTAGGAAATTGAAGCCAGGTCCACCCAGGAATTACCAACCCTGTAGTCACTAACTCTATCCCTGAAGATCAGCGTGCAATCCTCCTTCCACTAGTTGAAATATTTAATATATTTTAATGGTTTAGTCAGAACCCAATTGTCATTCCAAATGCTGATATTGTGGCCATTACCAAATTTCCATTTCACTTTGGTCTTGGCCAAATATTTAGCTTTAAGAAGGCCATTCCAAATACAAGAACCTTGCGGGATATCCTCATTCTCAAAGAAGAAAGTTAGAAAGTCATTGGGAAAGTATTTCTCCTCAAAGAAGTCCCACCATTCCCCTTTTCCATGGAAGATTCTCCATATCTATTTAGCCAGGAGTGCCATGTTAAAATTCTTGATCCTTTTGATACCCAGTCCCCCTTCCCTTTTGGGATTACAAACTTTGTCCCATGCAATCAAAGGGATGAGCTTGTTTTCTTCCGCCCCCGACCAAAGAAATCTTCTTTGGATTTTTTCCAAGGCTTCAACCACCTTAGCCGAGATGGAGAAAAGGCTAAGGGCATAGGTAGGGATGTTTTGGAGAGTAGACTTGACCAGCTGAATCTTTCCCGCTTGGCTGAGAATAATGCCCTTCCACCCTGCCAAATTTCTATTAAATCTGTCAATTAGTCTATTCCAAAATTATTTTGGGGGTTTAGCTCCCAGTGGGAGGCCTAAGTAGTTGGAAGGAAAGGAACCAATTCCACACCCCATAATATCTGCCATTCTTTTTTTTATGATCTTAGGGGTGTTGATGAAGTATAAGGCACTCTTGTTCCAGTTGATATACTGGCCAGTGGCCCTAGTATAGGAGTCTAGCAAGTTTCTGACAACTTTAGCCTCATTCATAGACACTTCCCCTCCTAATATGATATCATCCATGAACTATTGATGAGAGAAGATGGATATACCAGAAGACGGCTTGATGCCTTTCAGCTCCCCAACAAACCTATGAGCAGAGATCAATTTCCCAATCATTCCGTGAAGATAATGAAGAGAATAGGGGACGAGGGGTCCCCTTGTCTCAGATCACATGAAGAACTAAAGAAGGCCCAAGGAGATCCATTAACCAGGATAGAGAAGGAAGGTGAAGAGATAAGCTAGTTAATGATGAGATAGACTTTCCCATTATAGCCATAAGCTCGCAACACTTTCATGAGAAGAGACCAGTCCACTCTGTCATAAGCTTTGGATAAATCAAGCTTGAGAAGGAAACCCTCCCAAATCCAAGATTCTAAGGAATGAATCACTTCGTGCACTGCCATAATAGAGTCTAGGATTTGTCACCCTGGGAAAAAGCCAGACTGTTGTTGAGCAATAATGAGGGGGAGAAAATGAAGAATCCTGATTGTGATGACCTTAGAGATGATCTTGTAGAACAAATTAAATAAGCTAATAGGTTTGAAAATATCCATGGAATCTTCCCCCAAGACTTTCAGGATAAGCATAAGGTAGGTGGCATTAAGTTCTTTAAGTAGATTCTTGGATCCAAAGAATTCCTGTACAACTTAGACCAAATCATTTTTGACAGTATCCGAGAACCTGTGGAAGAAAAACATGGAAATTCATCGGGGCCTGGGGCCTTGTCCCCTAGAAGAGAGTCCAGGGATTTTTCACTTCCTCCATATTAGGAATAGCACATAGGGCTTTATTATGAAGATCAGATATTACTAGAGGAATGTTGGTTAAGATCTTCTCCTGGTCCTGATCAGATAGGTTAGAGTCTTTCGAGAGGAGGGTTTTGAAAAAATCCACCACCACAATAGAGATACCTTTATCTTCCCGTACAATCTGATTCCCACTTTTGATGCTACTAATTCTATTGGATGCCCTGTGTTTCATGGTAGATAGGTGAAAGAAGTGAGTATTTTGATCCCCCTCCTTAAGCCATATGGATCTTGACCTTTGTGTCTAGTACATTTCCTCCTTGCCTATCACATTATGGTATTCTGAAAGCATTATTTTTCTTGATTTTAGTTATCCTCATCATACCCATCTATCTGGATAAATTCTTGGATAGACTAAAGATTAGATATGGCCTTGTTTCTAGAGGAAAAGATGTCTCCAAACTCCTTTTTGTTCCAGAGCTTAATGTTTATTTTGACATTTCTGAGTTTTTTGGCTATTTTGAACATTGCTGAACCTTTGATGTCGATATTCCACCATTCTAGAATCTTATTGTTTATGTTAGGATGATTTATCCACATTCTTTCAAATCTAAAAGGGAAGTTCCTGTGCTTGGTAAGCAGGTCTAGGATGAGAGATAGGGGAGAGTGATACGAGCCAATTCTCACCAGAGTAGAAAGTTTGCTACTATAGGAGGTCAACCAGTCAGTCATAATTAGTGCTTTGTCCAATCTAACTTGAATACAGTCAGTCCTAGTTCTCTTGTTGCTCCTAGTGTAATTAGCCCCTTGAAGATCTAGATCTAAAAGACCTTGATCATTGATAAAGTCCATGAGATCCTGCCTACTTTCCTGGCCAAGGATGATCCCACCCAAATTTTCCCCTTCTTTGAGGGGGGTGTTGAAATCCCCCATAATGATGCATTTAGAGAGATCCAACAAGGAAATAATACTTCTAAGTTTGTCCCAGAATATTTTTTGCCCACATTTAGAATTATGAGCATAGATATTCAAGAGAAACCAACTTTATTTAGACTTAATGTTAGTGAGATTGAGAAGTAGAATATTACCTTCTCTGTAGATAGCATCCATAGTCCAAAGAGATGAGTTCCACAGAGTCATCAACCCTCCTGAGTCTCCTTTTGAGTTGGTTGCGAATCTATCCATAGACTTACAAAATTTGATTCTTTCCAATTTATCCTTTTTCATCTTTGTTTCCTGGATAAGCATAACATCAGGTCTATGATCCCTGATCATATTCCTCAAAAAATCCTTCTTGTGCTGCCCATTGAGTCTACGAATATTCCATGATATTAGATTCATTTATAACTTGGAGCACGGGCAACCTGGATGGTCTGTTGGGTTCCATCCACACTATTTTTGTAGGCTTCTTCTTTCCGGATCTAGAACATAGATTTTCTCCCTCGTCCTTTCTTTGTACCTCCCAGATCAGCTTTGTTCTTGCTTCTTGTTATTGCTGGGGAGATCGGAGATGGGTCTCTGCTGCTTTTTCTATTCCTGACCTTTGTCCATTCCCCCTCCTTCCCTTCTTTGTATTTTTCAAATATTCCTTCCATTTTGGTGAAGATTCCCGGAGTGATCGAGTTTAGAAGAGCTTCTAGTTCCATGTCCTGGCTCTCAGTTTTGGTGTGAGCCGGTCAAGCCGTGCCCTTTGGAGAGTTCTGTGCTGGAAAGAAAACCCCTAACTCCGAGGAAGGTTCAGGGGATTGAGGAGTCATCACTGAAGGGGAGGGAAAATCTTTATCACCCCACTGATCCTCAAAGATTTAAGAGTACTCCCTTCCAAAACTAGTTCTGCCACCATAAAAGGTAGGAGGTCCATACATTTAACCTCTGTAGGATGAATCTGATTGGGATCCTCTATGAAGACAAAAGTTGAATCAACAGCTCCCCCAAGCTTACTAGAGGGGTCGGGGGAGGATTCCTTCTTTCTCTAAACCAGAGCCACAACCTGGGGGTTCCCTGAGATAGAGGCTTTGGGGAGTTGATCTTTGTGTTTCCCCCCATTCTTTTGGGCTTTCTTTTCTTTTTCCTTATCCAAAGAAGGGCATTTCCTGGCCATGTGTCTTACCTTCTTGCAGTGAGAGCAAGCAAAAGGCACACTTTCATATTCCAGTTTCTGTAGCCCTTTTCCAAGCTTAGAGTGGATTTCAATAACCCCTAGCATGTATTTCCCTTCTTCCACCCCTATAAAAATTCTTGCATAGGTAAGGTGTCATTTATCCTCAGTCACAGGGTCAATTGAGAGAATCTCACAAAAGGATTTCACGATTCCAACAAAGACATCTTCAAACTAGAACTCTAGAGGGAGCTCTGGTAGCCTAACCCAAACCAGAGCTTGAACATAAAAAGAGTCAATTAGGTCCAGGTTAGGGGTTCACTTTTGTAGGGAAAGAGTGGATTTTCCAATAGCCCATGCCCCCGCACAAAGGATCTTAGCATAGTCTTCAGGGAAACATAACTCTAGGGTCAAGAAACCTCTGGCCATAGCTTTAATTTCAACCTGATCTTTTAGATTCCATTTCCATTTGGAAAAGGATCTAACAATATCAATATTTGGTCTGGGACCAACAAATTTTCCCACCAAAGTGAGAGACATTGAGGCAATATTGTGGTCAATGATTTTGTCTGGTAATGAAATAACATATTTTCCTTTTTCCTTATCAGATAGGTCTTTTATCTCCAGAAAAAGGGACTTTCCTGAGGGTTTGATCCTGAATAGAGTTGACCAAGGTCAATGCCAACCTGATTTCTCCTTGTCGCCTTATAGGTCCTCTGACTGTTCAGAGCTACATCCTTTTGACCCCACCTCCTCTTTTCCAAGATCCCGCTATCTTTTGAGTGGGACCCCATTCTTGTTTGCAGTGTCTTCCTTATCTTGGTCTGCCATGGATCCTCCATCATCTCCTTCCACTATAGCTCCCAATTCCTGCAAGGACTGTTTCCTGCATACATTCAAATTTGGAATTCCTCCCACCCTGTTCGCTCCCATTCCGTCCGCCATTAACTTGCAAAATATTCCTTTGTATTTTTAGTTGCGATGGAAAAGTTAACATCACAACACATGACATATAATTCCATTGAATAAAAACTTCAGAAACATACTGAAACTCATGATTCACTTACATGATATATGGTAACATACTGAAAACACTTAGTCAAGCAGTTGACATCAATGACAGCCAAATAAATGATTCACCTGTCATCAAATCTATACCAATCCTCATCAATGCAATACTTAGCATCACTTCATCAGTTATTATAAAAATCTCCCCCTTTGTCATTGATGGCATCACTCTTATCTATACAAAATATAAGTTGTGTCCTTGAAAACACTCTATCTCTCTCTAATTTCAATCCGCTTACCGACTTCTACAAAATATTTCCACTTCTATCTATACCTCTTATCATACATATTCTCACTTTGTTATACTAATTCATCATCATCATATAATCCCCCTTTCATCTTTATCTTTTATTTTATTCTCTTTTTTGCATACATATTCTCCCATTTTTTCAATGAAATACACACTCTCCCCTTTTTTCAATGAAATACATATTCTCCTCTTTGACAACAATGCCAAAGATGTCAAATCATTCAATTATCTCTTTTTACACTTGATTGATCCTTTCATGTTCTTTCCTTATCACTCCATTACAACATCATACTTAAGACTTCTCCCCCATGGACTACTCTACCACTACATCAATTCATACATATGATTTTTTGATAAATATATATGAACTGATGCAATCAACATCATCCTCTAATTAATTTCAGATAGGGGAATAACCCCTAATCTTCCTCTAAGACACTTAAACTTATCTTTTGGTAATGTATTGGTGAATATATGAACAACTCGTTCTTTAGTAGAGACATAGTCAAGCCTTACCTCCTTCTCTTTTACCCATTATCTTAGGAAATGATATTTATTGCAATGTGCTTTGTCTTCGAGAGCATCACTAGATTCTTGGAAATATTTATTGCACCACTGTTACCAAAAGAGATAAAAATTGGTTATGTGACCTTCTCATGAATCCCCTCAAGAATCTATTTTATCCATACTACTTTCTGACAGTTAAGAGCAACAAAAAAATACTCTGCCTTTGCAGTAGATTGAGAAATGCAATTCTACTTCTTAATAGTCTAGGAGGATAATATTTCACCGAGAAAGAATGCTCCACCACTTGGGCTCTTCATATCATCAAGATTTCCTGCCCAATCTAAATCAATAAACATATTCAAAGAAAATTTTCCATCCTTACCATACTATAGGCCATAATCTTCAGTCCCCTTGAGATATCTGAAGGTCCTCTTTATTGCAACCAAATATGAGTCCTTTGGGTTTGATGAAAATTTTGGACTAATACCAACAACATGTGCAATATCTGGTCTACTGTGCACAATATACTGCAATTAATTGATCATGGATCTATATAGATTTTTATTTAACTCTTTTGATTCACCCTCCTTAGATAATTTTCATCTTGTGACCATAGGTGTTCCCACTAGTTTTGAGTCTTCCATGCCAAAAGTTTTTAGAACCTCCTTCACATGCTTGGATTGAATTATGTATATCTCTTTCTTTATCTAAATTGTACTTGAAGTCCAATAAAGAATTTCATTTCCCCTATCATGGACATTTCAAATTCCTTCCTCATTTATTCTGTACATGACGTGCTCAATGCTTCATTTCCACCAAATATCATGTCATCAACAAAAATTCCAGCAATCAATGTTATGTCCCCACTTTCAGATTTTAGATATACATTGCTACTATCACTGTTCTTGTGAAACCATTCTGAATAAGGTGTGAATGAAACCTTTCATACCATGCTCCTAGATCTTGCTTCAATCCATATAATTCTTTATGCAATTTTCATACCATGTCTTTACCTTTTTCAGTTGCAAATCTTTGAGGTTTTTCAATGTATACTTCTTCTTCTAACACACCATTTAGGAAAAGTAGATTTTACATCCATTTGATAGACCTTAAGACCTTTATAAGAAGCATAAACCAAAATTTTCCTTACACCTTCAAGTCTAGAAGTTGGTGTAAAGGTCTCACCATATTCCAATCCTTCTTCTTGTGCATACCCTTTGTAAACTACCCTTGCCTTGTTTCGAATCACTTCTCCTTTTTCATTGAACTTATTCCTGAAAATCCATTTAGTACCTATAACATTCTTATTAGTAGGTCTGGGTACTAAAGTCCATGTATTATTCTTCTCTATTTTATGTAATTCCTATTTCATAACCTTAATCCAATCATTCTTTTCTAAAGCATCTTTAACAGTTTTAGGTTCTAATTCAGATAGTAGACAAGTGCTTTCCCTTACCTTGCTCCTTGTCAACACTCAAACAGTTTTATCTCCAATAATCTAATCTTGGGTATAATTAAGTTTCACATACCTTGGGAGTACCAGTTCTATTCTTTGGTTACCTTCATCATTATTCACCAGTTGTGCATCATTCATTAATTTAGTCACCTGTGGTACTGTATTTAGCTCCACCGGTTGAACATAAAGAAACATATCATAGTCTTCCAATTCCTTCTTGCTATCTTCCTCATTTTCTCAGAAAATTCATCAATTCTAACATTGGCACTTTCAACCATCTTGTTAGTACGCTTGTTCAAACAATTTTAAGCTTTACTTCTTGTATAATACCCAAGAAATATCCCTTCATCACTCTTAGAATCAAATTTACCATTTTTTTCATCTTTCTTTATGTAACATTTGCTTCCAAATTTTTTGAAGTAATTGACACTAGGAGTATGACTATACCAAAACTCATAAGGTGTTTTGTTTGTACCTTTGTTAAGTTGTACCTGATTGAAAGTATAAACAACATTGCTTACAAATTCTCTCCAAAATATTTGAGCCACTCCCTTCTGTATAAAAAGATTTCTTGCACAATCAATTATGGATTTGTTCCTTCTCTCTGTAATTTCATTTTGCTGAGGTGTTCTTGGTGCTGACATTTGTCTCTTGATTCCATGTTCTTCACAAAATGTTGTGAACTCACATGAGGTAAAATCGCCTCCTTTATCAGATCTAAGACACTTAAGTGATTTACCTATTTCTTTTTTAACTCTTTCTTTATACACTTTAAACATGTAGAATGCAAAAGATTTATCCTTCAAAAACATAACAAACATCATTCTTGAGTAATCATCAACACACAAGGTAAAGTACTTATCTCCATAATAGCTCTTTGTTCTCATAGGTCCACACAATTCAGTGTGTACAAGGTCAAGAATGTTCTAAGATGAATAGAATTTACTCGTAAAGCTAGAACTAGTTAACTTTCCCAACTGACACTCCTTACACATAGCATTTTCAGGCTTAGCTAAAGTAGGCAAACCTCTAACACATATTTTCTTACTAACCTTTACCATATTATCAAAATTAACATGAAAAAATCTTTTATGCCATAGCCAACATTATTCAACTTTAGCAAATAAGCTATGCTTATTAGTAGAGTTCAATCAGAATAGGTTACCAATAGTCTTTTTACCATTAGCAATCAAATCTCCAAATTTTCCTAATATCTTACAAACACCATTACTAAATTCCAAGTTGAAACCTTGTTATTCAACAAAGCAATACTTAACAGGTTATACTTTAATCCATCAACCCAATAAACATCATCACAATTAGTGTTATCATTAAGTTCTATTGAACCTTTACCTCTTACCGCACATGGAGAACCATTGCCAAATTTGACTGCACCTCCACCACATTCTTCCATTGAAATAAAATTTCTTTTGTCACCGGTCATGTGTGTGTACACCCACTATCTATTATCTAGTCACAATTGTAATTCATGCTTGAAATCAATGCTTTCTCCTCACTATCTTCATCTACACCGTTTGAGGGTTCTTCTTTGACTACAACAAAAAATATATCTTATTGATCATCTCTTCCATCTGATTCTTCATTAGTCACTCCATCGTCTGCTAGGTAACATGCCTTCTTGCTCTTGTCTTTGAAGTTCCTAAATTTCTTGAACTTTTCCTTCCTATCATTGTTAGGACATCTAGATGCAATATGACTAATTTTGTTACATAAAAAGAATTTTAAGGGAAGTTTACCTTTGTAATTTCCTTTTCTGTTAGGTAATCTCCTTGCTAGTAGTGATTTCATCTCTTCTTGTTCTCTTTCCTCATATAAGATAGGATCATAGTCATGATTTCCTTTAGAATAGTTAGAGACTTCCTTTCCTTTCTTTGATGAACCGATGGTTAGGGAAGCTTTGAATGCATATTATATTCTAGGTATACTATTATCAAAGTTATTTAAATGAAAAAGAATTAAGCTTTCCAACCAAAGAATCTAGAGTCACATTTGTAGGACTGATAGTTCTTATTTCTTCTATAACAAAGACTCTGATAGCATACTGTGGTAGAAGGGTTCTCAATATTTTAATTACTACTTCATCTTCTTCAAGTTGACCACCAAATACTTTGATAGAAGAAACAACTTCCTTTAGCATATTTTTGTATTGAGCAATTTTATCTCCTTCATGCATTCTCATTTCATCATACTTTCCTCTTAGACTATCTACCTTTTCTTTTTGAACATGAACATCACCTCCATTGACCGTTACCAACTTATCAAACATATCTTTAGCATTACCGATTTCCTTGATATCTACAAAATCAACATCAGATATAACACTTGCAATTTATATCATTACAGAGTTATGTTCCAACCTTCTCTTTATTTGTTTAGGAGTTCGGATTCCAGAAGGTTGAACATACTTGTAAAGGAAAAAAGGTGATATAATAGAAATGGAAAGGTTTTATTAGAATGTAAGATTAAATAATGATGTGGGGTAGTAATTGAATACATTGTTATTATTATATTGTTGATATAGTGGAGAAGGTAAGATTGTCCTCTAAACCCCAAATTTCATAAAGGGAAGATCCAAATTGATTAAACCCAAAGAAAGGGTCAATGCATAAATGAATCAACCTATTAAGGATAGGGATAAAGAGAAAAACCCTAAATTTTGTTTTATAAAAGAGAGTGTGTAATAGATTTAGGAAGATTAAAACTTTAATTAAAATGAATTGAAGATAAGTACTAACCTCAAAATGCAACAGATCCAAAGAATGTTGTTTTTGGGTGTTTGCACTGAGTTTCTGGAAATTCTGCAATTGGATCTGGAACAGAAACGGAGAGATGAAGAAAACCCATAAATCTTTTCCGAATCTAGCTCAAGTCCCATTTGACCCAAAAATGAATGTCACCTTTAACCCAAAATTTCTGATTCTGACCTACACAGTCTGACATAAAATATGTTTCTGGATCTACAGTTTGCCGAAAAGGGTATTCGGATCTGCACTCCAATTTGCTATTCCCAACGTGTTCCTAGAAGAAAAATGGTTTTTTTTTTTTTTTTNTTGGGGGGGGGGGAGGGGTTTGCCTTGTTCAAACCCCTATTTTGGAATTAACCTTATAATTTAATTGAAATTGCATAAATAAACAAAGTAAATGAACAAATTCACCTTGCTTGTATAGAAACCTTTGTGGCGGATTCGAATCCTGTGGATCCACAAGTATGTATGTACCAAATGGATGTAGAATTTTAGATGTAGGATGTCTCAAATCAATTACTTTTAGATCTTCAACACCAATCTTGAATGGATCTTGGAATAGGAAGAGGATTTCATGGATGTGGATGGAGAAATCTTCAATAAGAGGGCTCCATAGAGATTGAATCTTTTAATGGATACCAATGGATCTCCTCGATGAATTTAATGATTGAATGTATTTCAATGCTTTAGAGTAGATACTTGCTTCAATATATCATGCATAGAGTTTGGATGGATGAAATTGCTTCTTGTGTCTTAGCTTTCTCTTCACACTTAGATTTTACTTTGATCGTTCTTGCTTAGTTGATAATTTATGGTTCCAAGTCTTAGAGAAAATGAGAGGAGAAGGCTTCCTTATATATGAATCTAGGGGAAAATATTCTAGAGAGGCATACATAGGAGAATTAAATTCCAATTAGACCTATATCCCTAGAAGTGGACCTATATTAAATATAATTTCAAGATTCGTTGCCTCGAAGACCGAAACAACTGACCCGAAAGTGGGAATTAAATCTTTCCGAAGCCCGACATCCGAAAACCTAATAAAATTGAAATCTGAACCCTGGTTCAGAATCAAGGTCAATTCTGACCTAGGTCAAGGTCAAGGTCAACCTTGAACCAAAAAGGTAGATTTTGACCCTGAGGTCAAAAATATCAGGTTTGCAATTTAGGATGCCAGAAATAGGCCGGAGAGAAGAGGGAAATGGGGCAGAACAGGGGGAAAAGCCAGATCCAAGTCAGAGACCCATTAAAGGTGCTTGACATGACTCCAAACCACTTACTCAGAGGGATAAACTAGTCTACAATGGAAGCGATTCCATTTTACGACTATACAATACTTAGTTATGAGATGATCAAATGCTTTCTCTCCAATACTAGACAACTACAACTTCATCCTGCTTACCCATGTAGAAAATTATCCTTAGTGAAAATAGGCGCTTCCTTCTTATACATCTTCAGATCTTTTTCCTCAAGCTGTTAAGCTTCAACATTCAGAGAACCAAAGCTATGATACTAATTGTTAATACATGTATTATTACTGAGAGGGGAGGGGTGACTCAATAATAAAACAATTCACCTAATTTAACTTCATTAAACTTTATGCACCAAAATATTCAATATCAACTAACATAAGTAAAAATTTCAATGCATAAATCCACAAGTAATTGACCACACAATGTAAACACCATATTTATCTCATGGAAACCCAAATGGGAAAAACCACAGTGTGAGATGATACCCACAAAATCTGTACTCTTCTAGAATATGCCATGCTAGGAGCTTACCCTATTAAAGGTTTACAAAAAATGTTAGGTGCTACCTGGTTAAGGGATTTGCCTTTAGATATTTTATGACATTTTCCCTATTAGGATCAACCTTGCTAAAATAATTAGAACATTCAATTATAATTCCACCTTGTTAGAGGACTTACAATAAAGATCTGTTAGGATCCACCCTGTTAAGGGATTTCACTGTTACAATGGATATAAAGCAATTGATTAAGTGATCTATGAAATTTGCACTACCTCTACATAATCATATCCTATTAAGCTCTAAAATTCATCTTCATACTGTATAATCTTCCATAGCTTGATCACACTTGAATGATCTACTTTCTTTGTCACTGCACCCTTCTGCAATTCAGAATCAACTCTCTCTCTTCTTCAACTTTTCCACTATATATATTTACTTCCACCAACTTAAAACAAATCCTAGATCTGAGATATAAAAGATGCAAATAATATTAGGTAAGATACAATGTATCTAACCACTCATAAAATGTTTTCCTCTGAATGCGTCAACTTACACATAAATGTTACCTTGGTAGTTGAGCCATTTTTAAAAACTCATTTCACCAAAAGAAACTTCTTGAAGAATGAACCTCAAACACATACCTCGAGAAATGTGATGTCAAATGTGTTCCAAAAATCATAGAACTACCTTACTACTTCTTGAAGAACATCACCGATCCTATTTCCACTTCAAATTCCTTCTTCGATCCACAAATATTCATATCTTTTTTAAGAACTCTGTCTTGTTTACTTGTTCATTCTGTTAATACCGCTTCTAGTCAGGTAAAATAGTTGTATCACTCAACAATATGAGTTGCGATCACAAACATAGTTGTTATACACCAAATTTTCACCCTACTAAACTTGAGAGTCTAGTGATCTGGTATAACATGGGTATCACTTCCAGGTTGTGGGACCTTTGCTAACTAAAGTGAGACCTTCAGATTCTAGGCCAATTCTTCTTGGATAATCACCTATTTTTCCTTTTTGAAACTTGAAAGTAAACTTGGGAGGAAAAGGGATAGAAGGAAAACTGAAAGACTGAAAGCAATAACTTAATCTATAAGGTGATACACTGAAGGTGACGTGAATCATAACACAATGACTAAGATTTAGCATGAAATATCTAATTTAAAACAAGCACAACTTCCTAAATAGGCTTGCAAAAGTGTTTCAGAGAGAGGTTTGAGATGAAAGCTGTTTAGGGAAAGAAAAGATTTCACAAAAAAACTTTCAAGAAGATAGACACGGACTATGAACTGCAAGAAAATATTCACTCCAGTAGATAGGTACAAATATGAGACAAGACATCAGGGAAGAACAAAATTCACAATATTACCTTCATCAAATGATTCACAGTGTTACACAAAATTGTAGAAAAGGAAGAGGACTCAAGATAAATCAAAGATTTCTCCAATATTAGTCACTATATTATGCTTCAAAAGAGAGATACAGACATGAAAAAATCCCGGGACAAAGAATATGTCACAACAATTCTTTGCATAATCTAAACCTCAATGAGAAATTATAAATGTATGAAAACTTGGGGGTAGAAAGAATGCCACAGAAAATCTTATATAAGCCTAGAAAAACTTCTTACAAAAGCTTCAAAAACTACTTATATACAACCTCCTCAACTACCAAGGATTGGGAGTCGATCTATAATCAACGTGGATCATATTAGGGTTATAAAATATCATTGAAAAGATTAGAAACCCTAAAACGGTCATCTCTACACATTAATGCCTTTGAAAATATCCCAAGCAATCAGATATGCCTTGGTGACACCTCCCAATGTCATAAATTCAACTAGATAGATCAGATCAATCTATCTACCCTCTTTGTAAGTTAAAAATGTCACCACCACCATGAAATTTCTGAGAAATGATTTGAATATTTGAATTTAAATACAAATGGTCATAGGTGGCGCCGAAAAACCTCACCAACGGCTCAGATCAAAACCTTTTATCAATTTTAAAACAAAACCATCGATCTTTTCTCTAGTGCCTGGGTGTCACAATCAGATTTGGACACACGTCACCTTGTCACATTGCCTTGATCATTATCTATCAATCGTCATGATCCTTAAGGCTTAGCACCGACCGTAGGATGAAGATAAACTAAACCGAACGTTAAATCAACCGCCGACTTGGTAACTGCATGCCCCACTTGATCAAAAAAAGACACATGACATTGTGTCGCAATGCCTCAAATGTTAACTACCTTTCATCTTGGCCATCGAGGGAAAGCGCCAACTGTTAGATGCATTCAAAACTATTTTACTTTTAATCTAGTGCTTGATGGGTACAGGTTCTGACAACCCAACATGCGTTGCAATAGTGCATTGCCTTTATCACTAACTCTCTAGCATCTTCACCATCGAGGGAAAGCACAAAATGAATGATCAAAAGGAACTTGACCACCAATTAAATCCCCTTAGAATTCAAAGAAAGGTGGCTCCACTATCCATGTGGCACAACATCATGATGTCTTGAAGAATCTTTCAAGCTCGATTTGGTGACAAAGGATTTGCGACAACCGTCCGGTTGATTCCTCCCTACAAGCTAACATCACACTCCACTAAGAGCCTGGACCGCCATGAACATGTGTCAATAAGGCATGATACCTTAATGAATCTTTGAAGCTTGATCTCAATGATTAAGGTATCACAATGAATGTCAGATGAAAAGGAGAATCTGCTGCCCGGGGGTAAATAAATTATCACGAGACTTAGGAAATACACTTAGGAAAAGGTAAAACCCATTAGGAAAGAACTTGGACCCACCGACGGATAACTTACAACACATGGAAAAAGGAGACTTAAGTGGCATGGAAAAGGTAATGATGAAATAGAACAAACACTCAGGACCTAGGGTTTAAGGGGTTATTTTTTGGCATGAAAAGGAAAATAGGGTTTCCAACCAACCTAAGAACTTGCAAAAAATAGGAGAAAAACCACAGAATCGGGTGTAGATTTCATACAAGATGGGATTAACCATTGTGAGAGACACATTTACTCTACTTGTGAACCAAAATACATAGGATAAGATATTTTGGGCAACATTTGGGGCGATTGCTGCTAAATGTCTGCCTGCTAGACATATGAAAACTGGTGGCCTTAGACATTCCATTGGGCATATGAGTCACAAAAACACAAAACTGAGGAACTCTAGAAGAAAGGTGACAGAAAGGAGGAGAGGAAACAACAAACCAAAACAAGGAAAAGAGACCTATATACAACAATTAACGACAGTGCAAAAGCACTTAGGGGAAAGCATTAACGCGATTGATCATAAATTGACAAGAAAACCCTAAATCCTTTTGCAATTTTGAAACTTTAATATGATGTAAGTATTTTAACCAGTTAGGGTTACCACCACAGAGAAATCCAAAAAGGGTATCTAAAAAAGTTATAAATTTTTTTCCAAGCCCTTTAGAAATATCCTCTATTTGCCTTTTTCTATTTTTAGGCGTCACTTTCCTTTGGTTTAGGCGTGAATTTTCATTGTATAGGCATTTACTGGAAATAATGTAAGTGACACTCTGTAGTTTGCAGGCGGCGTTTGGCCATTTGTAGGCAGTTTTTAAAAGTTTGTAGGCATTAGTTCAAGTGAGTTAAGCGGTATTTCAACAGTGATAGGTGTCATTTCAGTTTGTAGGTGTCACAGAAAGTAATGCAGGTGGTATTTAAACTTTTGTACATGACACTTTACAGATCAAGTTGGTTTTTCATAGTTTTTAGGGTTTTGAAAAGATTAAGTCTGTGATCAGATCTGTCAAATGGTATTATTTCTTGAAAGTATAGGTACAAACATAGCACACACATCAAGTTTGTATCATAACCCTAAAACACACTTAGTGTATGTTATCAGTCATTTTAACGGGCCTTGAACAAGAATATCTTCTAAACAATCTACCTAGAGTCAAACCTCAAAACAAGGTTTGAGGTGAAAACCATTGACTAAAATTGGAAAGCTCTCTCCTTCAAGTGTTGAGAGTTGAAAAACATTATGCTCCTTACGTTCTGAGATCAAAAATGGGCTTCCCCAAAATGAATCAAAATTTGTATGTCTACCAGGTCTACTCTTGAATTCATAACGCTTGAGGACTATGTCCCCCACATTGAAGTTCCTTGATCTAGCTCTCTTGTAAAAGCTTTTCTTTTTTTTGCATATGTTGGAACTCCGTATTTTGCATAGATTTTCATCTATTCTCTTCCAATTCTATGAGATGAGAATAGGATACCTGAGGGTCTCCTTCTTCAAAGATAACAAGTTGGATTGCAAGGTCTAAGGTACGTAATTCAGTTGAAATGGACAGATTAGCCTCTTTTCCATAGACTGGCATGTAAGGGGAGTTTCCAATTATCCTTTTAGGAGTAATCCTGTCTAACCATAGGGAAAAATTTAGTTTGGAGTGCCAATATCTTTGATTGTCTTGTAGGGTACTTTTGATTATTCTGATCAAATTCTTATTGGTGGAATCTACCAAACCATTACCCTGAGGGTAGTAATTTGAACTAGTGCTGAGATAAATGCCATGTCTAGAAGCCCATTCAGTGACCCTTAAACCTGTGAAGACAAGTGCATCTTCAGATATTATTGAATCAGGAATTCCAAACCTGTGTATGATGTCAGCATAGAAGTTAAGGACAACAGTCTCATTAGCCTCCTTCAATATAATGGATTCTATCCAACGAGTAAAGTAATCAGTTGCAGTGATTATCCATTTGTGTCCTGCACTAGATGGGGGATTAATAGAGCCTATGAAGTCAATTCCCCAGTTTAAAAATGGTTTCTCTATCTTGATTGGTTGTAGAGGTAGGGATGGAAGCCTTTCTTTCCTTGCAAACATAGCACTTTTAATGCATTTCATGACATAGACATGACCATCCTTAAATATGGATGGCCAATAATATCCATCCCTCATAATCTTGAAAGTAGTGGTCCTAGGAGAGAAATGACCTCTAGAAAGTCCATCACAAAATTCATATAGAACATTTGCTATCTGTTTTGAGTAAATTCATCTAAGAAGGACACTACTATGATCTCTTCGAAAAAGAACATCATTTATTAGTACAAAAGGTATAGACTGCAACCTATAGTACCTTCTTTTTGTTGAATCCAAGCTTGCAGGGAACTCACCTGTCTTCAAAAAGTGGACCATATCTGACAACCAATCTACTGCCTTGTCATGATCCTCTATTGCATGTATAATTAGGGATGAATCCATATGTTTTTGGTATTTTACAGTTTCATCACCAGTCATGTGTTCACGTAGACCTCTACCTCTTACTAGCTTGGTAACTTGAATATCTACATCATATTCCATGACTCTAGTTATCCATCCATCTCTCTTTTCATTAAGGTCTTTACTAAGAAAGAATTCCTTGATACTTGGATGAGTGACTCTTAGATGTACCTTGCTATGGGTCAAAAAATGCCTAAACTTCTTGAGGCTCTTCACCACAAAAAGAACATATTTTTCCACAAAAGAGTATCTTTGTTCATATTCTTCCAAGCATTTGCTAAAGAAAGCAATGGGTTGCTCCAATCCTTCTGAGTTTTTTTGAGTCAACATTGCAGAGATGACCTCAGGACCTCCATAAGCATATAGAATGAAATCTTTACTGAAATCAAGATTTAGTAAGGTAGGAGCCTCTATCAAAGCTTCCTTAATGTATTGGAAATTTCTTTTCCCTTCTTTATTCCAAATGAAAACTACGTTATTATTTAACATGGCTGTCAAAGGATTTAAAAGATCTACAAAATTAGGTTAGAAAATCCTAACAAAGTTAATACTTCCTATAAAGTATTACAAACTCTTCATTTGATGTGGTAAGGGTATCTCTAAAATAGTTGCAATCCTTTCAGGATCCACTGTGATACCTTGTTTGGAAACAATATAACCCAAAATTTTCCCCTCATGCACTACAGACACACACTTCTTGGGATTGAGAGAAATTCCAAACTCCCTACACCTTTCAAATATTCTCCTTAAATGTTTGATATGCTTAGCTGCATGGTTGAGTAGACTGTAATGTCATCTAGGTATACTAGTACAAACTTATACATGAGGCTTTGAAAGCCATGTCCATGGAATTTTGAAAGGTTGCACCTACATTTGATGAAAGGAAAGGCATCTTTTGGTAGGCCATGGTTCCCCATTTGGTTGTGAATGTAGTCTTAAACTGGTCTTCTTTATTGACAAGGATATGATTTTATCCCAAATAGCCATCTAGTAATGAGAAACATTCAGAACCGGAGACGCATTGTAGAATTTGTTCCATGGATGGAAAAGGGTGGAAATCTTTCAAGGATGCCCTATTTAGGTCCCTAAAGTCCACACAATCTCAATTCTCCATTCTTTTTCCTTATAGAAACAAGGTTAGACACCCAACTGGTATGCTTGATGGGGTATATGATACCACTCTCAATTATTTTAAGGACCTCTTTATGCATGAGTGGCTCTAGCTTAGGGTTAACATGATTTTGCTTTTTCCTATCTGGTTTAGCATTTGCCTCTAATTCAATGGTATGTTGAGCAAGTGTGAGATCAAAACCTCTCAGATCTTCATATTACCAAGCAAAGACATCACTAAATTCTTGTTAAACCAATAAGCTAGTCTTAATCTTTTTGGATTTACCATCTATATTGAAGACTAATTCTAAGGTCACAAGACCCCTAGGTAACTTATTGGACTTAAGTTGCACCACTTGATCATCATAGTTTTGCATCAATCTATCTTGATTGTGTACTAAAAAGATGTCCTCTTCAAGAAAGAATTGTAGGATTTGTTCATCACTTTGAAACACTTTCCAATTGACATCATTATCAGGAATGGAATGCCTAACAATGATCTTAATGTGTTGTTGATCTTTTTTACTGAAATGTTATTAGGGATATCAAACTGAGATCCAAAAATAGCTAACCTATCTGCATGTTGATTCAACTTCCTGGGAATTGCAATTATATTAAAAGCATGAAATTCCTCAATTGCATCCCACACTCTATGCTTGTAAGCTCTTAAATCATCATTCTTAGTTTCACTCATCCCCTTTACTTGGTTAACAACTAACTCACTATCACCTTGAACCTTTAATTTCTTGATACCTATTTTCCTGGCCCAATCCAATCCATGGATCAAGATTTCATATTCAATAGTATTGCTTGTACAAGAAAAAATGAATCTAAAAGAACTATAATATTTCTCACCATTTGGAGAGACTAGCATTGCACCACCACCAGAGCCATGTCTACTTCTAGCACCATCAAAAAATAATTCCAAAACCTCATTGATTCTCTCTTTTGATGTCTTAGTGGTTGTCTTGAAAAGGTTTGGCATTGTGAAACCATCCTCTTGGAGCATGTAATTCCCCAAAATAGAATCCCAGACAACATTATCCTGAGCCTCTAAATTCTTTTTTGATCCCCACTCATCCAAGTAGACATCCGGAATGTTCTCTATCTGAGTATTTATTTTTTTGATAATTGGAAAATCATTACTCTCAAGTGCAAGACAACTTGCATTGAAGGCATTAGACACATAAGGCTCTTTATGATGTGCTACTAATATCTCAGATTTAATAGTGACCTTGGTTCCATATCTAGTATGGAAAAGCATGTGAGACTAGTTAGAAGAAATATAGCCTCCTATCTTAGCTGTGAACTCTCTTGATAGACAAAGGGAAAAAAGAGTAGGGAGATCTATGATGTAAATGTCAAGGAGGATAGATAAATTAGGGCTTGCATGAAGGATTGGGCTAGTATCCTTGGCCACACCTACTGTGTTTATTGATGAACCATCATGTTATATTAATTTCTTTTGGAATGGTTCATACTTGAGTCCTAATTGGTCGGCTACCTTGTTAGGCATGATTGAACTCGTGGCTCCACTATCTACCATACAATTATGTACTATAAACTATCCAATAATTAATGATACACAAAAGGCCAATGGATTTGTGTTCTTACCTTTGTTAGCATCCACCCCGACATTGCTGCTTGGAATTTTCTTCTCTTGATCAACATTAACTAACACTGGTCTAGCAACATCATAAGTGGGGTGTCGTGAGATTGCATCCTCTGACATCACCCTCTTAGGGATTTTAGGTTGTCCTGGAATGGATAAGGAATCCCACATGGTCATTGGCACATTCATTTTCTTGATATTGTCCAGATTGTTTAATGGTACCGCTACATGGATTTTCTGGCGTGTTTTCATTTTTGTGGGCTCTACATATTTGGGAAGTTGGCCACCTTTTATTGGCATGATAGGAGGTCTTTTAAGGATTTCAATAGATGGATGTGATGACTCTTCAGATGTAACAACCTTTCCTTCATCCTATGCTTGCTCCATGTCTTGGACTATTCTCTTGGACCGAGTATTGGCTGCAATTGAAGACTCACCATTCACACTATTATGGTCTTCACCTTGCCAATTAGAGAACATAGTCTCATTGGATTGTGTATATTGTTGGGGTGATGACCCACTAAAAGATGCCTCTGATTGAGTGTTTGAGGCATTTTGTGCCATGAGTGCTTGATTCATCAATCCATTCAAGCATGTAGTTTGATTATGTGGATGATTGCAGGGAAAACACCATTCATTTTCTGCCGCTATGTAGTTTTGTGCAGGGACCATCTCCCTGACTAAATTTGTAGAATTAAGAGGCGATGGGTTATAGGGATGAAATGGTCTTTGGTTAAAATTTTTCTTCTGACCTTGATAATTTACTTGGTATGGTGGTCTATTTTGATGATAGGTCTGTCCCTTCCCTTGATACTACTGATTGAGACCTTGATTTTTTTGTTGAAAAGGTGGCTTGACCCCTTGATTTTGTCTCTTTATATTAGTCAACTCATTACCAAAGGTCTGCAATAAGCTCTCTATTTTTTGTTGATTATTTATTATTTCTTGCAGTTCTTGGGAAGGGCCTGCCTTTGATTCCTCATTGCTTGGAATGGATTGAGGTGCTAATATAGTAGGAATAGGAGTGAATGGAGGAATGTGTATAGGCATATTGGGATGAATACTAGGGAAGATAAGCATGGGTAGCCTTGGTTCCATCATACCAACCTGAATTAGAAAATTATCCGCTTTAACAACAATATCAAAAGCTTAGGGTAGTGAGATACCTCCCATGGATTGAATCATGATAGATATATTACTATTTAAGCTTTTTAAGAAATATAGGAAAGCATAATCTGCTGAAGGCCTTACAAAAATAGGGATCCTATTCCATATCTTGAGAAATATGCTATTGAAATATGTCATTTGTTCTTGGGGGGCTCTTTTAATAGTAGTGAGTTTCTCTACTAGGGATAAATGATCTGAATTATCTTAAAAATATATGTTGAGGGAGTCTCCAAGTCTATCCCATGTATCAATGGAGCCAACTACCAAAGTTCTGCTGCCAACAACTTGGTAGCCATATCTTCCTCAGTGATGTGGTGTATACTGTAGATGGTAACCACATCTATGATGTGCTCACAAGCTGTGGTTTGGTTTTCACCTGTGAAATCAGGCAAGATTTTCAATGCTGCTAAGGGTACATCATGGTTTTGAGAAAAATTCAATGGGATACCATGATTAAAGAGTACAAATGCAAACTATCTTTCCATAGGAGGGATTGATTATTGTTGAAAAACAACTGTATGGCTTGCACTTGGACCAGTAAATGAATCTGAATCTCTTAGCAACTATTTGTTTAAATATCTTCCTCTCCTTCTTGTATGAAACAACAAGGGTATTTCTTCTACAATAGGTGGTGTAGACTGCACTCTCCTTGTAGGGGATGTTCTTTTGGATTTTCTCCCTTCTCTTTTTGTTGGAGGCAACTACAAAAATTTAGAAGGGTTTGAGCTTCTTGTTTCTATTTTTCTCATAAACTTTAGTAGGAATGTATCTTCTTGTCCTAAACACCAGTGGATTCACCAGATATGCCTAAAAAAAACCACTCTAGGTCAATACTATGTAATCAACATATCAGAGACAACATAGCCTTTAAAAATAAGCTTCGATGGCGTCCCACTGGGCATTCCAGAACTGTTATACACCAAATTTGCACCCTACTAAACTCAAGATTCTAGTGATCTGGTATAACATGGGAATAAATTCCAGGTTGTGGGACCTTTTCTAACTGAAGCGAGACCTCCATATTCTAGGCGGGTTCCTCTTGGATAATCACCTATTTTTCTTTTTTGAAACTTGAAAGTAAACTTGGGAGGAAAATGGATAGAAGGAAAACTGAAAGACTAAAAGCAATAACTTAATATATAAGGTGATACACCGAAGGTGACATGAATCATAACACAATGAATAAGAATTAGCATGAATTCAAAACAAGAACAACTTCCTGAATAGGCTTGCAAAAGTGTTTCAGAGAGAGGTCTGAGATGAAAGTTGTTTAGGGAAAGAAAATATTTCATAAAATAACTTTCAAGAAGATAGACAAAGACTATGACCTACAAGCAATCATTCATTCCAGAAGATAGGTACATAAATGAGATAAGACATCAGGGAATGAACAAAATTCACAAGATTACCTTCATCAAATCATTTATAGTAGTACACAAAACTGCAAAAAAGGAAGACGACTCAAGATAACTCAAAGATTTCTCCAATATTAATCACTATATTATGCTTCAAAAGAGAGAGATATAAACATGAAAAAACCCAGGGAAAGAGAATATGTTACAAAAAATATTTGCATAATTTGAACCTCAATGAGAAATTACAAACATATGAAAACTTGGGGGTAGAAAGAATGCCACAGAAAATCTTACATAAGCCTAGAAAAACTCCTTACAAAAGCTTCAAAAACTACTTATATATAACCTCCTCAACCACCAAGGCTCGAGAGTTAATCTACAATCAATGCAGATTAGATTAGGGTTACAAAAAATATCCTTGAAAAAGATCTAAAACCCTAAAATGGTCACCTCTGCACATTAATTCCTTTGAAAATATCCCAAGCAATTAGATATGCCTTGGCAACACCTCCCGATATCATAAATTCAACCAGACAGATCAGATCGATCCATCTACCCTCTCTGTAAGTTGAAAACATTGCCACCACTAGGAAAGTTCTTAGAAAAGATTTGAATATTTGAATTTAAATACAAACGATCATAGGTGGCACCGAAAAACCTCACCAATGGCTCAGATCAAAACCTTTTATCAATTTTAAAACACAGCCATCAATCCTTTCTCTAGTGCCCGGGTGTCACAATTGGATCTGGGTATGCATCACCTTATAACATTGCCTTGATAATTATCTGTCAATCATCATGATCCTTAAGGCTTAGCACCGGCCGTAGGATGAAGATCAACTAAACCAAACATTAAATCAACCGCTGACTTGGTAACCACAGGCCCCACTTGATCGAAAAAAGACATGTGGCATTGTTTCACAATGCCTCAAATGTTAACTACCTCTCATCTTTGCAATCAAGGGAAAGTGCTGATTGTTAGATGCATTCAAACCTATTTGATATTTAATCTACCGCTCGAAGGGCCCAGGTTTTGACAACCTGAAATGCGTTGCACAACGGTGCATTGCCTGGATCACTAATTGTCTAGCATCTTCACCATTGAAGGAAAGTGCCGACCGCATGATCAAAAGGAACTTGACCTCTGATTAAATCCTCTCAAACTTCAAAGAAAGGTGGCTCCACTATCCACGTGGCACAACATCGTGATGTCTTGAAGAATCTTTCAAGCTCGATCTGGTGATAAAGGCTTTTTGACGACTATCCGATTGATTCCTACCTACAAGCCGACATCACACTCCACTAAGAGGCTGGCCCACCATGAACATGTGTCAACAAGGTGTGATGCCTTAATTAATATTTGAATCTTTATCTCACTAACTAAGGCATCATGACAACCATCAGATGAAAAGGAGAATCTACTGCCCGGAGGTAAATAAATTATCACGGGACTTAGGAAATAAACTTAGGAAAAGGTAAAACCCGTTAGGAAAGAACTTGGCCCCGCCGACGGATAACTTATAGCACATGGAAAAAGGAGACTTAAGTGGCATGGAAAAGGTAATGATGAAATATAACAACCACTAAGGACCTAGGGTTTAAGGTTTTTTTTTGCATGAAAAGGAAAATAGGGTTTCCAACCAACCTAGGAACTTTTAAAAAATAGGAGAAAAACCACAGAATCGGGTGCAAATTTCATACAAGATGGGCTCAACCCTTGTGGGAGCCACATTTACTCCACTTGTGAACCAAAAGACATAGGATAGGAGATTTTGGGAAACAATAGTATCTTGACATTTTTGACAATCATATCCTATGACTGCTCCACCAAATAGTTTACCGATTTGAGATAAAAATCAAATCACTTACAATTTGTCACTAATTTTTTTTAGTAGTTACCTAGTTTTAATTCAATCAAACATAACCAACTAAATTATTCATATCAAAAGTCGTGATGGAAAAGTTAACATCACAAAACATGACATATTATTTCATTAGAATAGAAACTTAAAAAATGTACTTAAACTCATGATTCACTTACACAATATCTGGTCACATACTCAAAACACCATGTCAAGCAGTTGACATCAATGACAACCAAATAACTGATTCACCTATCATCAAATCTATATCAATCCTCATCAATGCAATACTTAGCATCACTACATTAGTTATGCCAACACAAAACCCCTCTAATCCAAAATTTTAGAAGAGAGAGAGATTACCACTATTCCAAAAGCAGGAAACCAAAAATATATCCAATCATTCTGAGATGACATCTTCCCCAACCCTTCAATTATTCCACGTAAAGAGCCCATTAACTAGCTTGACCTTAGAAATATGTAAAAGATCTATATTTTCATGAAGAAACTTAGAAGAAGGCCCCACATGAGCCAACCCACCTCTTTTCTCCTCTAAACTCCAGACTTAATTGAAATACCTTGCTAAAACCAAGGAAAGAAAGGACGACAACTTCTAACATACCTTATATGTGTCTAGAGCCTTATCTTTCTAGGGAGATCAACCAGAGCATACACATTAGTGACTAGAATCATCTCACTCACTTCCAGACTAGAGGAAAACATTGAAAGGGTCGAGTTAAAAAAGATATCCACCAAAGAGGGGTGATTTTCCTAGGGTACCAACATATAGCCAGCCACCAGATACATTTACATTGACCAAGATACCAAATATTGGATGCACATTGGGACATGGAATCCACTGAAAGATTTGTCTCCTAAATACAAAGGATGTCTGGAGAGTGATCAACTACCAAATCATGAATAACTTTTTCTCTGGGGATTCTATTCAACCCCATAACATTCCATGAGAGAATAATAATTGAGTAGAGTGGGGAAAGTTATCTTCCATGGGCTTGACAACCCCTGACTCTACCAGTAAATCCCCTATAAGCTTAATTTTTTCCTGATCCATTTTGTGACAACTTCTTGAAGGAGTAGCAAAAGAGACTTTCTTAAAGCACAAAGTAAGAATGTGATTGTAACAACATTAAGAATGTGATGAAAAAAGACACATCATTTCATGTCGTTGTTTAAAAAGATGATTATATATTTCAACCATCAAACTAATGCTTATATCAGGAGGGAATGTGGATTCATGCTGAGACATAGTATTACCATGGTCTATGTGACCTCAATAAAAGATTGAAAATGTTGGTATTACCATGGTCCATGTGACATGACTAAAAACTTGAAAATGTTGAGAAAACAATTGATTTGTTACAATAATTACAATTATATAAAATTGTGTTGTTAGAAAATGTTGAATGGTTAGAGGGGAAGAAAGACACTTTGGTGCTGAGTTCTAAATGATAATATAGGAGAATTATATAGAACAATTTATCGGAGAATCTCTCTCTCTCTCTCTCACACACACACACACACACACACACACACACACACACACACATTGAATAAATTGAATGCAAATTAAAATGTAGTCAATTATTTTTGGGTCTAAATAAATGCATTTATGTTATGTTTGTGTGTATCGAACACTTAATTCTAGTGTGGTTGAAATTTAAAAGTTATGGACAGTGCTATGTGTGGGTGAAGTAAAAAGTCAATGTAGGAAGCTATTTAAGGGCATGCAAATTAGGTTATGTCAGATTTTGTTTTTTGGATTGATGGCAAATTAGACTAACCACAATGGAATATTCAAGTGATGAGATTTCTCAGGAATACCATGTATCATCATTGAGCCCTCTTTGGTTATTTTTGTTACATGTTATAGATTCATTTATTTAAACAATTAGGATGAGATAAAACTTATCTATGCTTCTATTACATTTATATTAAACAAAAAGGATTGAAAAATTGTATTTTATTGTCATATTCTTATCTTTAATATCAAATATATGTCTATACTTAATTAGCAATCTCATTTTGTAAATTTTTTTACCTTGTTTCATGTGCAAAATATTCCTAATATTTTTCAAATTAAGAGAATCATATTTTACTTCATTAGCATCTTTGTACCAAAATTATCAATTCTGATCTCACCTCACCGATTTTTGATATTTTATAGATTTTTTCTTAAAAAAGATTACTAGAATATGTTCATTTTTAGATTTGTCATTAAAAAATGTTATTCCTATAAATAATCTATGTAATAAATTCATAATTAAATAATTTCTTTTTTCTTCTTACTTAATAAAAATTCTACCATCTTCATAATTATTTTTTCCTTTTTCATCTATTTAAAAAAAGGTAATATTTTTTCTTCTCTTCTATGAATACTAAGACAAAAGAAGAATTTTAGTTTAGAATTAGTTCCGTTTTCTCCTTTAGTTCCAAAATAAAAACATTTTAGAGTTATTTCTAATAGCATCTAGTCGTATGTTTTATATAGATTTTTGCTGAAAGATTAATATTTCAAAGATACACCAATTCATAAAATCTTCTAAATAGCCATGTAATATTTAATTTTTTGTTGTCCCAATTTGAGGCTATTTGTTAATTTGATCTCTACAAACATTATACTCAACTCCATACTTGCTCTTGATTTGTAATATTTCATATGTGAGTTTATTTCTTGAATAAAAATGGTTGTTACAAATCATAAATTTTACTTTGAAGGATTCTTTGACAAAGGTCCAAGCCACTTTACTCCATGAAGAATTGATCATTTCCTAAGACTGCAAAGGATTTTTTCCCCAGTCTTCCCAATTTGAGTGTCTAAAGACTTATTTTTAACTTGTTCAATAGATTCATTTGGTATAATCCATCTTCCACTATCTTTTGTAACAATTTTTGATGCCTTTGATTTGGTGGGATGCCTTGTCTTTGGTTAGAAATTCCATACTCGACTCAAAAATAGTAATTTGTTAATCCTAATTTTATCCCATAATCTTTGTGATATATTCAAGACTACCAAACTTGAAAGGCTCACATGAACACATTTGGAAGCAACAATATCCAAGCTATATCATAGTTTTTCAAGTGATCTAGAAGTTTTGTTGATTTATTAATGCTTAGGGATGATGTCGTTCTATTTGATTGGAGAATATACCTCTACAAGTTCTTTCATATCTAGTGTTTTTAGAAGTCAGGTGTGATGAAACATAGTGTTTCCTTTAGTAGTTTGGTGATAGGTTATATTTGTGTTTTGGAGCGTTGTGATAGGTGTTTTGTGTATATACTACTAGAAATCAAGGATTAATGCTCCTTGGGATCACATTGATTCGTAGTAGGAACCACATCTCATGATGCCTTGTGTAGAACCATGTGTGTCTTGTAGGTCAAACTTCTTACAAACTTGATATGACCGACTTGAAGAAGTATTGTAATATGGATACATATTTGGGAGATTGTGTAAGGATGACCATTGGAACCAAATAAAGCCACATTGGATTACACAGTGTGTTCCACCTTCTAGCATTATGTGTGAGGTACTAGACCTTACTAGACGTTTGTTTTAGAATCTATGTTTGAGGTTGACTTGCATATTTATTAATATTTATAATTGGGTTGACTTATGTTTCTAATTATAATTTTCAATGTATATAAGAGTCTCTTGGATCCTTCCCAAAGTGTGTGTTATTATAGTGCATACTTTTGAGAATACAAGTTCACATTCTGTGAACTAGAGAATGATGTTGCAAGTGTGTCATCCTAAAAACATCATAGGAAGTGAAAAGGAGAATTTCCAAACTTGGAGTCCTGGTAATTGAGTTGTTGCTCAGATTTGGATAAAAGAAACTAATGTAATCAACAACTGAAGATTGGTATCTCCAGTAGGTTGGATCCTACTTTGTAAGTGATGCACTATTTGTGAGGTTGGATTTGGACAATAGATCTAAGCAGTTGATTCTCACCATGGTTTTCCCATATTGGGTTTCTACATATATTTGGTGTTCATGTGTACTTATGCATGTTTTTTTATTGCTCAATGCTTACATCTTATAAAAATTGGAAGAACCGAATTAAGGTTCTCAGGCCAAAGATCATAGAAATTCATTAATGTTGAATTATGTTACAACTTGCATATATTAATTCACCTCCACACCTCCCCACCTCTCTATATGTTGGGTGCCCTACATAGAGATATCCTTTCTATTAATTCTAGTAATCATTAGGATCCATACCCTGAGAAATAAAACTAGATAGTACAATCCATTGATCATGATCCACAAGTATTCTATTTTGAGTTTCTGCATTGAAAAAATATGCTATGAATGTTTTGATCTTTATCTTTTTACAGTTCTAGTAAGTTTTCAAACTTGAGAAAAAAATGTCTACGTTAAATGATCCCATTAAAAGAAAGATTAGTATGAGGTTAAAACTCTTCATATGAAATGGATTAAATAAAGATAAAATTGACAATATTAGTAAATGTAAAAAAGATAATAACCTTAATAGAATAATACTTGCATATGAAAGATACAATTTAAATAATTCAATATAAAAATAAATTTATAAATAATATTTATCCTACGAAACACTTTTGGGATATGTTGGTCCTAAAATCATTACTCACAATTATAGAGAAATCAATTCTGTTTAAGACTAGACTAATGCCATCCTAAAGGGGGATAACCCTACACATCAAATAAATGTGGCGATTTAAGGACAAATACTAAGAGTTTATAATCTTTCCTTCAATTTGGGCTCTGCTAAACCTAGTAGGTATCCTTAATAGGATCGATTGTAATCGATGATGAAAAACTAAAAGGCCATGGTTGCATTTCGAGTATGCTTCACCATAAAAGTTATTTCTAGAATAGTGAATAACTGACTACATAAACATTTATTAAGTTGATTAATAAAATGTTACACAAATACAAGATTGAAGGTATACAAATCACAAATATCTAGTATGAATTCTCTAAATGGATCATGAAATCATAAAATGCATACAAATTACTATCACTACTAAAATAATATTGAAAGATATATTCAATTTTAAATGAATGGGGGGCTATATATTTGTTAGCTTTCTTTCAGCACCCCATTAAAAAAATTTAAAATCAATCTTTCTATCTCTGATTTTCATATTGAGTATTGGTAAGTTCAAATACACCCAAGTTCAGTGCACAGTTTCAAAGATTCAGAATTCAAGTTCAAAGCACAAGTTCACTTTGTTGAACCACTTTGAACAGAGTTCAAAATGGTTCAAGAGGTTCGAACTGGTTCAAGCAGCTCGCAGGTTCAAAGGTTCAGTTCAAAGGCATAGTTCACAAGGTTCCACAGGTTCAATGGAAAATTTCAAAAGCATAAATTAAAAATTTAATGTTAAGAATGGTTCAATGCACTTCACTAGTTCATAATGGTGTAGAGAGTTCAACTAGTTCAAATTCAAAGATCCAAGGTTTAAAAGTTTCATAATGTGATGAGTCACCAAATTTAGCAAAAGGTTACATACACATGAAAAAGATGACCCCAAGTTAGTTACATCAAATAATGTGAATAAATTTCATGGAGGTATTAAATAAGTTGAATCTCATGGAATTATAAAGAATAATCAGATGACATATGAGAATACCATCAGATTAAAGAAATTATAATAAAAACTTATTTGTTTTGACATCATTTTGACAGAAAAATGAGTCTCAATGCAGGGAAATTATATTTTCATTAAACCGTTGGATTTTTCCAATTCTGTAATATGTTGTGCATGTGAAAGTGATGCCAGATCTCACTAGAGCGATTAGTGAAATTTTATTGTATCCAAAAGATATTTCTGACTGAGTACAAGTCTATCCAAGGTGACCAACAATCACAAATCTACTAAATCCAGAGAAATATAATCATATTTTAGGGGAATAAATTTTAATTTAACCGTTGGATCATGCTGATTTTTAGACATGTTTTATCCATCCAAATTAACTAAATCATCTCCAAAGCATTTTTCCAGATTCTTTATAGATCGAAAGTTATGAATGTCTGAGTGAACTACTATCAAAGTTGCCAATGACTATCATGAAATGATGACAACTCTTCATCACCAACAAATGCCACTTGTCCAAATATAATTTAAAACATTGAATTATATCTTTATAAACTTTGCATAAATATTTTATGAAGATATAAAATTAAAAAGGTGAGAGATGTTATCGGAAAGAAAGAAAAATATTAAAAAGTTTGAGTGGAAATAGTTTCAAAGAATCAGTTAATATAACTGACAAACATTATTGAGGAAAGAAGATAAATATGCTAGAAAAAGAAGGCTGGGGGTTCCAAATTTTCTTCCCAAGAGACTTTGTGCTGTGGGCAGAGGTTTTTCTATTTGTGTTTGTAATTGCAGAGGGAGAAAGGAAAACATTCTTTTGTTTTTAGATTTAGTTTTTTGTGTAGTTGGAAATGATTGTCTTTTGGCTACCATTTTGTATCAGAGGGTAGATGTAATACATTTTGAATCTTTGAGTTTGGAAGCATTCATTTATATTGCTATTAAACTTTGTGTTAATGCAATTAATTTTGATAAATTCTAGCTACTAATGTCTTTTTGTGTATACAAAGAGATCTTTGAATTTCATGTATCACATAATCTGAAATAAATCTTGATCTTTCTTTCAGTCTATTTTTTGTAAGTGTTGGGATGAGAATCTTTGAGTTCTCAATTTTTATTTACCTATTTGTAAATTGTCACATCTATCCCATGTTTATGGATAGATGGTTGCTCGCCTTTTGTCCATTCCGGTTAAAGGCATCCCATTGATTCTATTCATTGCAAATCGAATGAAGGGAGCTGTACCTTCACATCAAAATCCAGAGAGCATTTGCACATAACCATTGCAAGCATCTCAACTGTTAGTTGCAGAGTTTTGTCTTCTTGTTTGGGCATTAGGGAGTTATTTTGAAAGGGTTTTGTTAAAAGACAAATCTGTTCACTAACAATATTTTTCAGGATCAATGCCATATTTAGTGAGTTTTAGGGTCACCCAAATAAAAATAATAAGATAATTTCTTCTTCTCCTAGTTTTGATGCATATACCAACTGAGCTACATTTTCCCTTGCGATCAAATAAGCCCCTGCCCTTACTTTTTGGGATCAATTACTTGTATTTATGCTTTCTCCATGATTTTCTAATTGAATGTTATGGATGTAGATATAGACAAGACCACTACTAAATCCTTTCCCTTTCCCCCTATTACTTAACAAATCAATCTTAACTCCCAAGAGAGAAGACCCTGCACCTAGCATTAGAATTGGGTTTGTTTTAATGAGTCATGGTTTAATCCTAACAACTAATGGCTTTTCAGTGCAAAGGGATACCATCTATTACACTTGAAAATAATGGTGTGCCTCTAACCATAGAATCATTAACTCTACTAAATCTATGTATGGTCATGGATGAAGGTGAAAATCCATTTTTGACCTTGTGTTCTCGTCTCTCCAAGTAATACGTATGTGGGGATATTATTTATTGGTTTTAGTTGAGTGATCAAATCTAAAAATGATAGGTACATATAAGTCAAAGTGTTATCCTTTCCTTTTCTCTCTATGCCTCAAAAGAGTCTACGATAGATACTACAACATGCAGTCCAGAGATATCTAGTTATAGAAGTACAAGCTAACAAAGGCATCAAGTTCATTGGTCTAGTAAAATTATTTTTATTGCTAAAGAAAAGAAGTATCAAAGGAGCCTTGTTTGTTGTTTATCAATCTCTATAGGTTTCTTTACAACGAGGAGAAAAAAGAAGCCCCATTGTGTACATATTTTGATGGTCTTCTATACTTTTTGAAGTATTAGAAGCAAATTGTTGGGTATGCATATCTTTATTAGGTAGTTAAAAACTTTGTTTACATATGAGAAGTTCTAAGACACAAGGAAGGGTAGTTGTAGTGAGATCATAAGTATGGTATCTCACTATTTATTTGTGATACACCTTTTTTGAAATATAGGAGTCCCCTTTCACTCTTTCTATTGATCTTGTGTTTTGATTTTCCTCATTTTCTTGAGTCCCTTTCCAATTCTAGTTGTCGTCGTTAACATAGGAGATCCTTTATAAGGGAATTGTTTGTTTGAATCAAGGAGATTATGTATATTCTTTTTCTATTTCCTTTGGCTTTGTTTCTTTCGTAGTTCCCTAAAGATCCCTCTCGTTATATTACTACTACATTCAAGAGAGTAGGCCTCTTATAGCTTGTTGGTTCACCAAGTAAGGCTATTTGAGGGCTTTCTAACTATAGCAAAGAATGTTAGAATACTTCAAGGATAACTAAGAGGGGGGGTGAATCAGTTATCCGCAACTTTAAATATTTTGTACTTATTAATCCAGATTGATATAAATTAAATGCACATTTAGATAACACATTACACAAAACATCAATTTGGTTACGGGGAAACCAAATGGTAAAAACCCCGGTGGGAATTAGCACCCACAAAGAACTATACTATTTATAGTAATCCCTGTTAAAAGATCTTTCAACCCTGTTAGGAGTTGTTCATTACAATGCAGTAGTATAGTGACCTGGTTAAGGGTCTGACCCTGTTAGGAGTCTTTTACAATAACCTTGTTAGGGGTGGAGGACTCACTATCCAAGTACTCACTGTCCAAGTGGTGAAGGCTACAACCTTCTGGATATTTGATACACACTGTATCAATAAGATGAACTACTGCTTGTGACACTGCTTGTCTGATCAGTTCCTTTTGTGCGCCAATGCTTTAACCTCTTGTAAAGCACTATAACAATATTATCTGTATTCTAAAAGCTTCAACTTCAATATCTATATTATCAACATATGATAAATATAGCTCTACTGCTTTAACACTCTGCTCTGCTTTTCTTATCTCTGGCTTTCGCAACTCTTCTTATCACAAATGACCTTCTATAAGTACATACTCCAAGTATGAGATCATGGGACCTGTTAGAAAACTCTTCATAACATCCTTGTTGGCTCTACTAAGTGCACAAGCATAATTACAACCACACAAGTACAAACTAAATAGGCGCATCGCTTCACTAAGTTGGCTTCACCAAATTGACCATAACATTGCAATCTTCTTGAAACAAATTTGGCGCCTTTAGATTAATATCAAAAGCTCATAATTAATCATGAATATACACACACATATCTTGATGATAAGCACAACTCCAGAAACACGTTATATATGTCGGCCTTAAACCATTATACCTCCAGAACTGTAATCGTCAATAACAGAATTACATATCTTTACTGAAACATCATATCTGGGTCTGTGTGTATGAACATAGCATAATAAACATGTCAACACAATGTATCTATCCACGCAAGTCTTCATGTCATCATATGGATAAGTACATACAGAAGTACTACTATGTATTATATATTGTCATCAATGACAAACATACAATCAATCAACTATTCAGAATCAAATCTCCAACAAAGAACTCACCCCATCCTAGTAGGATATTGAGCTGAGGGAAAGGGGGATAAGGTGGTCTTGGTACCCTAGAAGATAATGGAAGAAAAAAACCCTACAGATATAGAGCTTAGAAAATGACACTTAGGAGTAAGTGGGAATGAACCCTCTAGGTAGGTGGGAGGATGAAGGAAATGACAAGGAATAACCAAGAACTATTTAGAGTGCTATTATCAAATAAGATTATGTTACATCTCTTGTTTATTTCCCCATATATTGTATGCATTTTTTTATGTGGTGGTAGTTTCCCAGTGAGTATGATCACTAGGAATGTGTAAAGTACACTTTGGTGAAGGGTGTTTCAATGTGTTATATATGTAGGGTCTCAAGTGCCAAAATTGCATGAAGCCAATGTTTATAGTATAAGGAATAGTAGATGTAATGTGTATGAATACATAACATGTGGATTTTAATATTATATTTCATAGGTGTATGGTCTAATGTGAAGTTACAAAGGTAAAAAAATTTCTTACAACACACATTATGGATGTGCATGTGCTAAGATCACACAATGTGAATATATGGAGCATATACTAAGTATGATGCTTGAAGAAGTTAAATATTATCTTGGGAGGTTGTAGAGGCTTTTGATTAGGGAACTCTTTAGGCTGTGCACATTTAGGAGGTCCACAATGATGCATACAATTTCTTCTCGGCTAATACTTGTGTAGATACACATAAAATAGTTTTCCTAGATGCACATATTTGAATGAGGTCTTGTGGAAATGTGCACATACATAAGGATATTACATAAGAGATGTAACATATTATTCACTTATAATTGATTAATGTGACTATACTCAAATCAATTAGTTACTTGTTGTCATCCTTCTTTTTTCATAACTTAATTTCAAAAATTAAGTTTGAATTGTTATATCATACTTTTATAACATTAAGAGAACCATACTTCCTTTCTTACATATTTGACCTATATTAAGGGAATCATGCCTCCTATTTTATATATTGTAGGTCTACATTACCTATCATTTCTTCCTTCTAGCATTTGAGTTTTCATAACTATATTTTTATGTCAGCGACATAATATGTCTTCCTTATAACATTTCCATTGCCATATTATCATATTGGGGACATCATGCCCCCCCCCCTATATAATATTTATATCTACATGGTCATATGATTCTTTTGGGCCTATTAATATTGAGTGGGAGAATCTTTCCCTCCCTGTTATTTTCTTATGCACATCCTATTACATGGAGGACATCATGTCTCCTCACCATAACCTTGATATGATATTCTAATCCCTCCTCTCCAATTTCATGCATTCTATGGATACAACCAATTGCAGTCAGAATATATTGTCTCTATAATTCCCATGATTTACTTTTTAAGGAGTGAGGCAACATAGATACATGTATCACTATATCTAGATTAATCTTACCACATAATATAACACCATTCAACATGCAACATGACAACAAGCCATACCACTATATATATAAATAGAATTTCACAACTTAACTTATTTCTCATTTCTCAATATCCAACATGCAACATGAAAACAAGTCATACTACTTTTCTATATAAATATAATTTCATAACTTATTTCTTATTTTTCAATTTCCTTTATAATTAAGCAACCTTGTATTTTGTGTCTATACTTCACTTGTGATATGTAAAAAATGCTCATTGCATTTGTCCCTTTATTTTGTGGGAATCATGAAGCATGCCAAAAGATGAATATATATGATGACATTAGTAAGGTGCATTATTACATGGACCTAGGTATTCTTTTATGGTCTAAATATTTAATTTAGATTCATGTTTGTAGTTCTACATGCCTTGAGACACAATCATTCTGGGATTCTTGTCCAACTCAAAATAGGGGAGAAAAATATAATGATAAAATTCTCAAATCCATGCTAATTTCCATTTATGATTGTGTCACTTGTGAGAGATTATCTTAATGCAATTACATAATAACGAATGACAAAATCTTGTGTCAAGTTGGGTTGTTTACCTAGCTTTCATCTATCTCCATTTTTACATGTTCTCATGCATTTTCCCTTAAATACCATCCATATCTACACACTTACACATCTTATTGCAACTTTTTACCTAAAGAAATATTCCTTGCATAAGTTTAATTATTTTATTAGGTTAGGTCATTCCCATAGGTGTAGAATTCATCTTGTGGACCTATGAATCTAATTCCCAAATTCTAAATTTAAATTTAAATCTAGACAAATCTAAGACACTTACCTACTATATATGCGACATTATTAAACACACACTTGCATAGATTATTGTTATGTATATGTATTCGAAGGTACATTTAATTGAACTCATTTCACATCATGATATTTAAATATCCTCTTTCACCTTAGAGAATTTATGGTAGGAATATTTTGAATTGACACACTCAAAGGAATTAAAATTTGCATGTGTTTCATAGGAGAATTTGAATAACAAAATATTACTATCTACTACTGATTTGGCCCCCTCAAACCTTGTGGATCCTAACCCACCTCTTTCTGCCAATGTGGCCCCCTCTGGCCACACGAACCCCTCTTTGTTTGTCGCTCCCATTCTATGTCAACCTTTGGTTGATGATGTGCAACATTGTCAACACTCTGCCCATTGTGCAGACAATCCCGCAAAGATGATTTCCCCACTTGCTGGACCTCATGGTGGGGCTAATAATGGTTTTCGTCTAGATGGTGGTCTGAAAACATAAGAAAGATCATTCTTCAGCTTCTCATTCTCCTCCCTACATTGTGGGTGGGTTGTCTACCTAGTCTTGATGTTGGTTACTAGCTACTCTGCTGCTAGTGTGCTATTAATTGTCTATTATTGACCTTGTTGTATTTGACCTTTTTGGTTAGTCTTTGTAAGGGCCAACTCCCTTGTTTTGCTGATTCTTTTGATTGTTAGTTTTGACACCTTCAAGTTGTGGTTATGTAAGGGACATCACCCTTGTGTTTGTTGCTAATTAATATAAAAAATATATGCTTAATATAGTTGATCATTGACAAAGCTATAAAGCTTATCATTTTCTAAGGGTTGATCTAAGAATTTTTTTTTTTCTAGTGATTTGACAACCCTCTAAAAATATCATAAATAGTCCCAATCTTAAAGTAGAACATACACCAAGAGATTTGATGAACTAAAAATGAGAGGTGCACAATTAGGATGACTAGATACATGTGATAGGGAATATACATGAACTAATAAAACTGATCCAAACTTACAAAATCCACCTAAATAAAATATAAACCCGATACAGAGTTTAGAATAAAATATAAACAAAAAAATCTATCTTCAATTTTGAAATGTCTACTATTTTTTTATAGAAATCATACATCATTAAACGTAAAATTTAATACAATTAACTTTTTTAACTTTAATTTCTAATTTTAGTACTTGATTGCAATATTATTAACCTATACAACTACAATTTCTAAACACGTGCATATTTTTTAAGGAAATAGAAACATGATTGGAAGTAATTAAACATTTAAAAATATCAATTATTTAAAATAAGTAGGAAAATAGAAATGATAAAACCATTTTTAAAATACAAAGTTTGTAGTGCTTGTGTGAAAAAAATAAATTTATAATCTTATTTAATTTGAAAAATAGAAATAATAAAACCGTTTTTAAAATGCAAAGTGAGTAGTGTCATGTGAAAAAAGCTGAATTTATAATCTTATGATTTTTAAAAACCATAACGCATTAATTTAATTTAATTTTTCTAAAAAATAGATAGTAGAAGGATAATTTTTTTAGACAATTAAAATTACTTAGCTATTTGATTAAAAAATCATATAATTTCTATTTGGTATTTTAAAATTTTCCTTCTATTTTTTTATACATTTAAATGAAAACAAAGAGATTTATTACACATTAATATTAAAAAAAACTAGTAATATAGATATATAAAATAGACTTTTTTGCTTTCAAATTGAAAAAAAGCCATTCTTTTAATAAAAAAATAGAGTTATTGAAATTTGTTATTTTGAAAATTTCTTTCTACTTTTTAGCTTTCTCAAATATTTATACATTTAAATAAAAACAAAGAGGTATAGTACACAATTATATTAAAATGGACATTTAAATGAAAACAAAGAGATATACTACACATTTATATTAAAATGAAACTAATGTATACACCTCTAAACTAAAGTTGGTATCATTAACTAATGTATACACCTCTAAACTAAAGTTGGTATCATCAAAATGATGTTTGTAGCTAAAATACAACAGAATTAAAAAGTTGCAATTATTAAAATTAAATCGAATCCTATATGAAACAAGGCCACCTCCAAATGTTGTCAATACAATTTTGTTCTCTAAACAGTAGACAATTTTGAAGTAGCATTGATCATATCATATCCAACTACTATTAAGGATGGTATTACAGAGATCATTTTGTAAATCAATGTCAATGTCAACTTGATTATCAAACCATAAAATATATGTCAATTGTCTCAATTAAAAAAAATTAAATTTAAATGAGAATTAAATTTATACAAAAGAAAAATAAAACCATATCACTTTTTTGTAGATCACAACTTAATTATCACTTAGTCCGTATTCTGCAGGGGGCTCTTTGCGCAGGTGAAGAGAGGTATTTTATGTCTCCTATGCCACTACATGTTTATCATTGATCTCTTCCACGCGTTTGGTGAGGGGAGATTCTCCATCCTTGGTTTGGAGGTGGAGGATTTATTTTGGTCTGATATGTATACACCCAACTGTGGGTTTTCTATTTGGGATTCTTTCCTGTCTGAAGGTGTTGGATGCCTTTTATTCCTCCTACGAGTGGAGCTTATTTAATTTGGTAGTTTGCCTGAGGAAGGATTTGGTGGGTGTTTCCAAAAGATTATATCTTTTTGGAGTTCAAACCCTCTCCCTAGGGCTATGGGTTAGTGGTTTCATGTTTTTTTCCGAGGCTTCTCTTGTTCTTCCCTTCTCTTGTTGTGTGTATGGAGGTGTTACTAATGAGTCTTTGGATCCTTGCTAGAGGGGAGTGGTGGGTACTGTATGGGTTGATGTTCTAACTCTTCTATGGTGGTTGATGGGATCCATCTACAAGTTCTATCTTTGTTGGTTGAATTAGGGGTCTCCCCTATCCTCTTTTGTGGCTATCATGTTCTCGACGCCCTCAATTAAGGATGTTTAGTGCCTTGTGAGATTGACTACGATTTGATCTTTGAGTTTGGAGAATATGTAGGGAGTTTGGTGGAGCCGGATGGTAGAGTTTGGTATGTTCAAGTTTATGTTGGCTCAAACTTTATTGGGGATGGTTCATTTCTACATTCAGTTCACTGGTACTACTCTTCCTTCTAGGTTTGTGTTTGGTTTGGAGGGAGATTCTACCTCTTCTTTGCTTCATCTTTCCTTCCCTCTGTGATAGGTGGTTTTGGAGTGTTCTATTGGCTCACAACAAAGGTTGCTTACTTGGTGGCTAGCCTCTCACTAACCTTGGGGCTTTGATAGAGGTGGATTTTCTTTTCCTGTGCTATAGGACTTTGGTTAACTTATTATATTTCCGAGGGGGGCTATTATGGCTATGTCCCAAAGATTTCTCTTCTTTGGGCTGCTGCCTTTTCTTTGGAACTATGGGTTTGGTGTTTTTTGTGTGGTTGGAGGTATTATTTTTTTGCCAATGGGGTTTGGTATCTCTCATGTGCTTGGAGGTGTTGATGTGCTGACATAGGGGTGTGGTGTTTCTTACATTTATAGTGCTCTTGTGGTGACAGGAGGTATAGTGGGTGGGTTGTGTTATGATTGATGAAAAAATAACACTCCAACTTACTATGATTCTTGGGGGTGTTTACAGGTCTTCTTTGTTCCCCCTACTATGAGCCTAAAGATGGTGACTACCCTGGTTTCCAGGGTTGAGTTTCTTTGCCCTTTGTAGTTGGGTCGGGATGGATGTTGCCATTAATACCGAGTTTCCTTCACACTATATTATCATTTCATTTTCTTATTTAAAGATTAAAGGTCCTTGTGTGAAAGTGAGTGTGGATTAAAAGTTTAAGTAAATGATTTTGTGTTTTAATGTTAACTTTTAGTGTTTATATAGATTAAGTAGTCTGATTATATTATTTGTTATTTAGAATTTTAAGTTCTTAAAATAATAAATAATGTGTATATAAATTTCATTGTTTGATATACAAGTTGTCTATCTTATTTATGTTCATAGATTATAATACAATTCTATTTTTTAAAAATAATTAACATAAAGTCTGAAAGAGAAACTTTTCGCATACCAAAAAAAATCATTGTTATTTCTATTTCACATTATTAGTATGGTCAATTATATCAACAAGGGAAGATATAAGTGAATCAATCTTCATTTTTAGGGGAAAACATTCTTTTTTAAATGGAAAAAGCTTCATTTTCAGTAGACTCAACCATTACATTTCTACAATCCTTATTGTAAATTGAATCTAATTGCTTCTAGAGATAACTACTTCAAAACAATAAACCGTGAATAATAATTTGTTTGATGGTAACTATTCCTTGTCATTCTATCTCTAAATGTTGTTTATCGATCAATTTTGAAATCACATGACAACCAAATTTCTGGCACAAGACATGTGTAGATGGATTGCTCATGAAATAAGCCTATTGATGAACAAGCATTACTGGTGAAATGAAACTTCTAAGTATATAAGTCTATGATATTATCAAATGTTATTATAAAGGAGTAATAATCATTCATTTAGTTATTTTTGTTTGGGTGATTGATTATTAGTGACTAATTATTTAGTCATTTATTTGGTCATTTATTTAGTCATTTTTGTTTGGGTGACTAATTATTAGTGACTAATTGTTTAGTCATTTATTTGGTCATTTTTATTTGTTTGACCTTGTGATTTTACTCGATGACCAAATTAATCATTTCTTTAGTCATTTATAATTGTGAATTGCAAAAAATTAGTAGAATTTGATCAGTTTTAGTAACGTGACTAAAAGTTCTAGTCATGTAGTCTAATATTTGCCAAATTTTACTAGTGGGCATACACCCTATAGGGTGTGTGCCCTATTTGGCGTGTGCCCTTTTAACTACATTGGGATCCCCCAAGCCTAAGGTTTGGATTTTCCTTGGGCATCCAACCTAAAGGCTTGGAGTATTCAAACATGTTTAAGACATTTTTTCTAATAAACATACAAAAAATCAAAATTTTTTCTTGTGTGCTCCTCATCAGGTATGCACGTGGTTCAACAATGGAAAAATTAGATGACATGATGTTCTAGATATCTCTGTTAACTATCTAACTATTAGGATTGGATAATACTTAGAGGGGGGGTGAATCAATATTATAAAAGTTAATTAAATTATTCAACCACTTGAAAATTAACCATACAATTGCAGTAAAGGAAAGAACATAAACAAATAACACAGAACTCATAACACCATGATTTATTTACGAGGAAACTCTGGCCAAGGGAAAACCCTGGTGGGGATGATACCCACAAGTTTGTACTAAAGTATAATGTCCTTGTAAGGAGACCTAGCCCTGTTAGGAGCTGAATATTACATAGTACATTTCCTTGTTAGAGGAATAACAACCCTGTTAAAGGTTCACAACACCCTATTAGGGGCCAATGAGCTTATAGCTCTTACAATGTAATTCTGTTACAAAAGGTTCTCAGTGATGAACAAAAAAAAGCATCACAAATGCTTTGATACTTCCTTTATAGCTCTGTCATTCTCTGCTCTGCCATTCACATCTCTTCTCTATATATCCTTCACTTGCTCACGACACCCAATCTTTACCAAAAAGACCTTACATATATATCTTTTTAACTTTACAAAGCAGGCTCTCAGAAAAAATATTACAAACAGTACTAAGTCGGCCTTCAATACAAAATACATTTAATATAGTAAATATCAAATACATAGTCGGTGCTCTTGCATAGTCAAAGTATAGACTATCAATAACAAAAATACAACTTTAATTTCCTAGAGTCCAAGTCATACTCCCTGTTATGCCCTGCATCCCCGTCCCTACATTTTGTGTGCAAAATGTTGGGTCCCCCTTTTTTTGTTTTTCTTTTCCTTTGCTACGGCTTTGTCTTATCTTTCTTTTCCTTCTTGTCTTCTTTCTCCGGGGTTTTCTTCCCCGGAGTGTGTCGTTTCCTTGGTTTGTTTTTTCCCTCTGGGATCCCGGATCCCGGAGGTTGCCTTTTGGTTGGAAGCTTGATTCCGGACTCTGAGATTCTTTGTGATGATGTTCCTAAGTCTTAGGAATATCATCGTAAGGAATCCCCGGGCCCGGAGTCCAGATGTTTTGCCTAACCCGAAATCTCCGGAGTGAGGAGGATTACTTTTTACCGTGGGTATAAATAGACTCACCTGTCATTTTCACACTTACCACGATTAAAATCTTTGAGCACTTAGAGAGAAATAGAGCAATTTTCAAAGCGATTAGCAGAGCAGTTACAGAGAGATTTGTGATAATTGAAGCTTAACACCTTCTACTATTCTCAGACGTACGCTAGTACTCTGTGGTGGTGATCTTGACAGCTTGACAATTCGAAGTTGTCGCAGAGTTCTCCTGGTAATCTTTCCCTTCCTCCGCCTTCTACATTTTCAGGTTGGTTCTCTACTTCCCTCCTCTTCGCTTTGCTTTCATTTCCTGGTTTTCTTTGGGTTTGCTTGGCTTTGTTTTCGTTTGCCTGTTTTTGTTTTCGTTTGCTTTGTTTTTCTGCTATTTCTTTGGCCTTCTGGTTCTGCCGCTTGCTGGTGGCTCGGCTCTGCCAGAAGGTTGTTCACCTTCTGTGCAGATGTAGATAGTTTGTAAATAATTTGTAAATAGCTTGTAAATAGCACGTACATAATGTAAATAGCTGTATATTCTTGTTTCAGCTTTGTCTAGTTTTTTTTCCGCGAGAGTCGCCCGTGTGTATATTCATGTATATATGTATATTTCTGTAGGTAACCCTTGTATATATCCCTCCTTTCCATGTATATACCCCTTGGATCTTTGTATATCCTTCCGGGTGGCTCGACGAGCTGGTCGAGCTGCCCTTGCAGTTGGTTTTCCACTTCAAATTTGCTTCGAGGTAGAAAACCACCTGTTTGAAACTCGGCTCTTGGCTGGTTTCAAATAGGCGGTCTTCTCTCTCCTCCATCAAGGTTGTCAGGGCCTCATTTATTTCCCATGTGTGCAATTACTTCTGGCCAAGTGGCTTTCCCTTTTCGCGCGTTCGAACAGTCGGCTCCGCCGCCAGTGCCATCCCATCCATTCAATGCTAGCGCACGTGGCATCCACGTGGACCTGTTTCCACATTCTTCTTTCCTAACGGTCATTTCTCCGGGCTTCGGGCCCCCTTTCCACCATTTATCCCATGTCTTTGTCAAGTGTGACAAAATTTCCCAAACCCGGAGATATAATGAAGAATCCTAAGTTTATGTTTTGCTTTTCGGATACTTATGTGAAAACTAACTTTTTAGGAAAAGAAAACGGCGCGGTGGTAAGAACTTCGGACCCCGGAGTTACTGTTTTATTTGATGAATATGTTGTGACGGTCGCTTTGTCTCACAGGTCTGGACTTCATTTTACAACCATGTCTGAAGCATCCGCATCATCTCCTCCCGGAAGTTCGGAGTTGCCATCCACAACAGAGACCAGGGCAGCGGCAAAGTCTAAAATAGAGAAGGCCCTGGAAAAGATGCCCCTCACCATGAAAAATATGCAGGGTGAAGAGATTGTGGGCTCAAAGATTGAGTCCCAGGTAAAATTGATGACCGACCCCAGTGTCGGAACTTGGGCAGAAATGCAGGCCCTAGTAAAGATAATGCATATCCAGCGACAGGCTGGAGACACAATTGCAACCAACGTTGGAGGTTCCAGAATTCTCCGGGTAGCTTGCTTCCCATGCTCCGTGCAGTCTCCGGAGCTTGTTCTTACTCTAGCGGCCAACTATAATTCTTCTGTCTAGGCCGTCATGTTAGCAGCTGCAGAACCCACGGGATTCCCCACTCCACTGGTGTCCCTTGACCCAGTTACTTTCCATGCGGGCCTGGGTATCCCGCAATTTGAGAGGTCCTCGGTGGTCACAAGGACAGAGGCCTTGAAAAAATTCAACCAACTGGAGGATGCCACCCGGGTGTACATGAACATCCACTGGCTAAAGGTCCCAAAGAGGGATCCAAAAAGAATGAAGATAAATATCCCCCGCTCCGAATTCAAGGAAAGCACCCAAATGGGGATGATTGCATTGGCCCGGGTATTTGGGCAGCCCTCCGCCCAGGAATTTGCAAAGTGGATGTACTATTTCCTCCTGGGCATCTCCGCTAAGGGAGAATTCTTCGATTGGGCGACCATTATCTCCAATCATGTCGACTCCTAGTTCCGACAGCTGAACGAGAATAAGAAGTTCTACATGACTTCTTATGTTTTCTGGGCTTTGGCCCAATAGAGGCCCCACTCCAATGGCCTACTTAAAGATGGCGTCCTCAAACTTGGCCGGGGAAAGAAGGCACCATGGGACCACTTCCCACAGATTCAATGGGAGGCCAGCTTCCCCAGTTACTGTCGGGTAAACGACTCCTTCGTTTACTACCATTTGCTCACGCCCACCCAGGATGCCGGATACCACCTGTCTACTGAGGCGATGAAATTGGTTAGTAGTTATGGGCACTACTACATCCAGTTCCAGCAGCACACATACATTAGGGTTGCCAGCTTCTCTGGGAAACCCTACTTGTTGCCCAAACATTGTGGGGACAAGATCGTGCTGCTGGAATATTGCCGACAGATGATGGAGCTGCATACACTCTTGGCCCACAAGAAGGTCCCAAATGTTTCGTTCCCAATCTCCTATGGGAACTACACCTGCAATCTGGCCGCCACAAAGGAGGCAGATAATGAGCTTCAATGTTACAACTTGCAGAAATTTTATCTGGCGTGGAAAAATTTTGATCCGCATGGCAGAATTGCAACGGCACTGCCCCAGGCTACGGACCCCCACCACGCACACATAGAAGACTTCTGGGTAGATCGCCAGGATGATATGGATGTGTGCAGCTGGCATTATGATAGAATGACGGCCAGAATGATGCAGGAGCTAAAGCTCCGGAGGTTCCCAGCGGGCTTTTCAGACGATGCCCCCACCATAGATCCCCAGTACAAAGAAAAGGGGATCGACAAAATGCCCCTGGCGCCAATGAATTGGGCTGTCTAGGAGGACCACACAATTGAGGACTTCACTCAGGAGGTGGTCAAGAGAATTCATGCCTATTTTAAGAAGGCATGCCCCGAGAGTGTGCGCTTGGCCTCCAAGCCGGTAACAAAAGCACCACTGCCGGTACCAAGGTTGACTCTGGGGGCCGGGACTTCTGCGCAAGGCGCAGACAAAGGAAAAGGGATAGAGACAACTCCCCCCGCGCAACAAGTCCCCATTCAAGAACAGATTAGGAAATCTGTAGCGACCTCCCAACAAATGAGGGAGCAGTTGATCACAAGGCTTGCCACTCCCCCACTGATGTCCGGACCAATTCATCCTCCTTCCTCCCCATCGCTGGCAGCCTTAATGGCGAAGGCAACGGGGGTGGACCCTCTGGAGGCAGCAGCAATAGCCGATGCGGGGCCGCCTTTGATCACCCAGAGGAAGAGAAAGCACATAAAACAGCCCAAGGCAGAACCGACGCCCAGGGCTTCCCTCCCAAAAGAAGTGGAAATCCTTTCCTCTACTTCCCCGGAACCGGAGAAGGAAATAGAACAGGTAGACATCCCAGCCAGTCCCCCTCCAGAAGAGGAATTTGACATGTTTGCAGCCGATGAGTTCGGATACCTACAAGGGGATGATACACAAGCGGGGACAGAAGTCCCAGAGCAGGAACAAGAGGCTGTGGACCCGGAAGACCATGAAGAAGAAGCTGCGGGGCAAGAAGAGCAGCGAACAGAAGAAAAGAGGCCAGAACCGGAGATTGTCTCCGGGGCCTCCGGAATAGAAGGTCCGGGAGTGGACCAACAGCCACCCAATGAACCGAAGGCATCCGCTGGGGAACCCGGACCCAGAACTTTGGGACCAACCGTAACCCCAGCCGCCTCGTTCCCAAGGCCACTCCCAGGGGAAACCTTTGGGTGGGTTATCACAGCGGCCCAAACTCTAAATCTTGGCCCGATACCGCCCCTACTACCGACAGATGAAGAAGAAGAAGAAGAGAAGCATGAAGAAGAGATCCCCGAAGAAGCCAACCAAGGTCTAGATATATCAATTGACATCCGGGACCAGGATGAGGAGATAGAAATTGAAGATGTCGCTGCAGAAGAGGTTCCGGCAGGGAGGGAAACAGAGGAAATACCTGTTGAAAAGGAGCAGCCGCCACCGGACACCGGGAGAGGATCCAAGGAATAAACTCTGGCAGGAAGGCCACCTCTCCCACCTCCATGGTTGGCGGAGAGCAGAAAAAGGAAATCCCAATCCACTCCAACAGTCCTTATCTCCCTAGCCAAAATGATGGCCTTGGCTCAGGCCCCACCAAAAGCAAAGAAGGCCCGGACAGTTCATACCCTTCGAACTGGGCTGGGCGGAGAAACAATTGCGGTGGTGGAAACACCTCCCCCAGACGCCGATGAAGTGACCGCGGACCCCGCGGATTATAATATCACAGAGGTATCCTTGGGAAAAAGAGGAAAGCAGGGCGAAGTGGAGCTGCTAAAAGAGGCAGCTCGGGCAGTGGAGGCCCGATATGAAAAGGAGGCCCAGAGGCTCAAGGCGGAAAAGGAGAAGAGTGCAAAACTTATGGGGTTACTTACAGAGCTGGCCTGACCCCTCAACGCCGTCCCTCCACAGACCTCCACATCAGAGGAACTACCACAAAGCGACATAGACTCCCTGCGAGTAATGAAGAAAAAGGCCCTTGCAGTAGACGAATGGGTCACTCTACAAATAGGAAACACCCGACGTTTCCTAGCGACCACTCTCCCAGATCTATATACGGCCCGACAGATTATTTTGCAGGCAGAAGCACTGATTGAGCAGTGGGAGAGTGACGCCGAGAATTACCAGGCATGGAAGGTAGAGTTCGAAGAGCTCCTCACCCTGGGAGAAGACATAATTTCTGAATCCAGAATTCTGGGTGAGGAATCATTTGATTTTGTAAAGGCTCAGCACTCCAGACTGGACCTCACATTGGAGGTAACCAAGCAACTGGTAGAGTCTTTACAGGAAAAGGTAAACACCATGAAGTATTCTTTTAATTTATACAAGTCATTTGTAATAAAGGCTTCCGGGGTTGATCCCCTTGCTACAAATACTTATACCCTTGAGGAGTCAGTCTTGGGGAATTTTGATGAAAGGATGGCATCCCGGTATCAATCCCCGGAGGGAATGGATGGGGCCCGAATGACAAAGCTAACCAAAATGGTGCTTAAGGGCCATGATGCCGCCAGGATGGCAGATGAATTTCGGAATAATGTTCCAGATTTGGTGGAACAAGTTGAAGTGGCCAGACATAGGAGGGCCAGCCTAAGGAAGATTGATGAAGATGGCATTTTTTGCATCCTTCAGGCCTTCAATGATAATAAACAACCTTGAGCGTTCTTCGGGAACCGGGGAAATTTGAGCATTAAATATTCTTTATTCTTGTGGGGGCGTAAGTTCTCGGATCCCGAAGTTCCAGATCCACAATTTTGTATTCTTTAAAGTGATCCGTGTCCCGGTCCCTGAGGCCGACCGGTCACTTTCAGAGGTGGTTAATAAAGGCTATCAGAGAGTAGTTGGGCACATCAAGAGGCATTGGCTCGGCAGTTGGCTTCTGACAGGGTGATCTTCTCGAGGTGCCATTTAAAGGTACACCTGGCACATTGGAGACAGGGTGCTGCATTTCCCATTTATGAGGCATGTAGCCTCGGTCCCCGGGGGACGTACTCTCCTCTTTCTTCTCTATGGCTCTCTTCTCGAGGCTGATTCTTCCGATGTATATTTTTGTCTTCTTCTTCTGACATGGCAGACCTATTCCGTCTCCAGGTCTTTTGTAGGGTGGCACAAGTAGTACCGGCCCCCAGATATTGTATTTTATTAAAGCACAGTAAAATAGGGTTAGGGTTATAAAGAGTTGTATAAGTAGGCAAATCGGCCCATTTCCAAGGGTCGGCGAAATTGATGATTTTGTTGTCCATAAGAAATAGTAAAGTGATTTCTGGTTTTAGTTGTAGAGCTCAATGCTCCTCCGTTCTATTCTTGGTAGTCAGATGCTCCCTTGGAGCCACTATTGTATCACGCACCAGTGCTTGCTGGACTAAATATTAATGAAGAAGGAAGGATTCTTGGCAATGAAGTTGTTAACGTCTCTGCTTTTGAGTTAATGGTATTTCATGTTTTAATGTTCTGTATGTCCTTCACTCTGATATGTTAAAGTAGATTAATGACCTCTTTATTTCCGCTACTGATAAAATGCTAACTGATGGTTGTGTATTTCTTCGGTATTTAGTGTAGTCTTTTAGAGTGTTGTTGATGTTCCAGACTTTTTAGCATGACTGTAGTTAGATAAACATTTCTAACCCTGCAGGATCTTTATTTTATTTTATTTGCTAAGTGTAGAACGCTCCGGGAAGCCCTTACTATTCTGAATCTCCGGAGGAATGAGTTGAAGTAACCAGCTATCCCCCTTGAAAATAGTCACCTCTCCCAACCGAGCCCCGCACTGTCGTGACCCGACACCCAAGTGCTTGAAGGCTCGGAGGATTTATTTCCCCCGGACAACCTTTGCAGGCGGAGTTGGCCGATTTTTCCAGACTCTGAAACCCGGTGACAACTTATGACTGTTGGCGGAACTGGTCAGCAAAACCCCATCAACAGAAACTGGCGCTAGAAGGAGGGCATGAACTCATCGCCCTCCCAAGATTCTGATTTTACACCTCCTGAGGGTTCCCTGAGTTATAGTTTTAGGAGACAAGCCTTTAGTGGGATTGGGTCCTTTTCCCCAGCTAAATTTGAAAGAGTCCTTAGATCTGCCCCTAATCCCAGAAGGTTTGTCGAACGTGAGCCTCCTGCTCGAAAGAAACAGACGTCAAAAGTCATACCAGCCACTGTTGTCTGTGGATCTACCATATCTTCGAATACCCAGACTTCCCAGACAGTCTCGGGAACCAGTACTCAAACTACCCAACATATATTTCCTCCAATGGCTGCATATTTTGGAAACACTGGGTCCCCAATGGGCACTTTTTCGGGCGCAATCAATGACTTACCCTCCCACCTGAAAAAGATTTGCCCACGATATGAGCACTTAGGCTCACGGACCGCAGAAGAACATTTACAGGCATACAAGGATGCCATGAATTGACACCGGATCTAGCATGAAGATGTTGTGACCCGCATGTTTCCCTTGTCCTTGGGACAAAGCGAGTTGAACTGGTACCTAAACCTACCTGCCAACTCTATCAATACTTGGCAGGATATGGAGGACGCCTTCTTGGCTGCCTTTCACGTGCATGTGGACCCGGCCTAGTCCCACAGCCAATTCATCTCCATCAGAAAGGAACCCAATGAACCGCTTGCAGCATTCAACCATAGGTTCCAGTGTGCCCTGAAGAGGTGCACAGGCCCATTCATCCCATCGCCAGATGTTACCATACAGACATACCTTAATGCGATGGACCCTTTCATTGCCACCCTCCTCTGGAGAACAACCACCCCGGGCGACCGGGCTACTTTGGCAAAAGTCTACAACCTGGCCTTAGAGTTATCCCGCGGTCTCAACAAATCCCCGGGCGGGATTGGACAGAACACACCTTTCAACATGATCCCCAGCGGAACTGCTTATGCCGGGGGTTACAATCCCAATCTGGCAATAGGTGCCCCTTCAATGGCGGTGAATCCCCTGCCACCTTTGATAGACCAACATGAATGATATGTCTACCCCTCCCAGACCCAGATGACACTGGGTCCGAAAGTCTTGCCTTGGAATCAGCCGCAGCAGACACAACAGACTCAGACACAACCGTCTGGAGTGCCATTCTTCCAGTCATCCACGGTTGGAGGATTGCCATCCTCGACTCCGGTCAATCCTGCTGCCTTCCCGGGAAACCAACAACAGCCACAGCCGTCCCATTCTGACGCTAACACTCAGTTGACCGCCGAGGTTGAGTCCCTCCGGCGAATGCTGTCCACCCTGACCATGGACATGAGTCAACTAAAGGCTGGGTCTTACGCACCCCAAAACTCAAATTCCCAGAGGGGAAATATCTTCTCCGGCCAGTGAAACAACAATGCCGGGGGAAGAAACTTCAACAATGGGCCTAGGCCCAACCAACAACAATAGAATAATAACGCCAATACCGGAGGCACGCCTCTGAACCAAAACACCAACCAAAATGGTGCTGGACCATCCCATTTTACACCATTCGTAGACTTCCAACCCATGACTAATTGGTGTCGGCTGCACGATACAGGTTCGCACAATGAGGTGAATTGTGCCACTTTGGAGAAAGTCATAATGATCTCCCAGCTGGACAGGCAACAAACACACGATACCGCTCCCCCGGAGCCCCCTGTCCAAGAGAAAACTCACAGTGCCTTCACTTGTGATACCATCTTCTTCGGTACTTCCAGAGAAGATGAAGAAGAATCTAAACTATAGGGATTCTTTGATGAATCCATTCCGCCCTTTGAGGCCAACGCCTTTACCAACCCACGGGCTCCATATAACACCCGGAGCCAGGCGGGTAAAGGACCAGCTTACACACCTGTACCTCCTACCAAAGATACTCCCCTTCCCCGGAATAATACAACTGATCGACCTATCCCTCCAAAAGGTCCTAGCTCTAACCAAGCAAAAGATCTCACGGAGGAAAATCACCAGTTCCCGGGAAGAAGATTTGATATCACGAAGGCATTAGAGCAGACCACCACCTCCATGACCTTGATGGAGGTTTTGTTAAATTGTCCCGAGCAGAAGAAGTCCCTTCTGAAGCTCTTAGGAAACCCGGAAGCAGTCAGCCGCCCACCCAAGACGGTCTCATTCGAAGATGCTAATGCGGCTGTCTTCTGGGGAAATAATGAGGATCCTCCCTTCCTGCTAGGCCTGAATATTTACAGTAAAAACATACACAACTGTCTAGTAGATTTTGGAGCTTCGGGTAACATCATGCCCTTATCCATTTGTCAGAAGCTCGGACTCCACCCCACCCTGTCTAATGGCGCAGTGATCCAACTGGATAAGACTACTGTGAAAATGGTGGGGGAACTGAAAAACATCCGGATACATCTTATCCAGGACCCCAGGATAGCCAGCATTATTGACATCCAAGTGGTGGACATCCCAGAGACTTACGGGATGTTGCTAAGTCAGAATTGGTCTAAGTCCTTAAATGGATACTTTTCGATCGAATTCACCCACTTGTGGCTTCCGTGGGAAGGAGAATCCAATCAGATCCAGGTTGAAAGCGAACCCCGGATGAAACAGGCCCTTACCGAAGTTGGGAGGGTCAATGAAGTCCTTTTCTCCGAATCTTCTCTAGGTGTGTACCGACCTCTTGAAATCTTAACATTCGATTTCATCCCCGGAGAGGATCCCGTAGTGTTACAAAGAGCACAAGACTTAGAAGAAAAGGTGAGAGTTGAATTTAACTCTCAGGGCCCCACGACAACCCTTACCACACTCCTATCCGGTACTTGGTGCCGATTACATTACCAAAAACATTCAGAGCACGAGTGTGAGCCATGCCTATCAATCGCTACCCGGCAACTTGATATCCTCCGGAGTGAACATACAATTGATTCCTCAGGACCTGGTACTTCTATGGGATGCATTCCTTTGGTGCCACCCACCCGAGAATCACAAACCAAAACGCCTCCGGGGATAAATTCCACGTTCACGCCGGTAGTCCGGGAGAAAATCCCTGTTACCCAAGTTTTCCCTTTTTGTGCAATTGGCCTGGTCTGCCCTTTCTTGTTTTCCAGGATTCATGTCTAAAACCCCAGTCTTTCATGCAAACAATGTAATAAACCCTAAGCCTTGGCTCGTTCTATTTCATCATTACCTTTTTAGGTCACTTATGACATGTGCTATTTTCAAGTCGCTTGATTGCTTCAGCCTGGGCGAATATTCTTTTCTTTCTCCCGACTTCGCTTTTCCTTGTGTCACGTGGTCTAGTGATCTTTTGAAATATTCCCCTAATGTCTTCCGACTTGATTACCTCTCTTCGGTCGCGTAATCGCCAGATCTATGAGCAAGTCACATAAAGAATGGGGCCCGCCCTCAGTCGCCTGATCGCATGAAGAATTCAATGGTCAATGAAGTGTCTCCCGACTCTGCGACTTGCTGTTTGATGATAGTCATTTTACTTAGTCGCCTTGTCGCTAGAACAACACGATGACTCAACTTCCTCAGATGGACCAATGGTCGTGTGACAAATGGCATATGACAGGTGATGTGGGTCCTCAGTCGGGTGATCGCCGGACAAAGGAATTGGATCACGCGACTTCGAGACTAAGTGTTATTTGCCTTCAGTCGGGTGATCGCGAGAGGAATTAGCAAGTCAACGAAATGTCTCCCGACCTTGCGCCTACTTCATGTCGCATGATTGCTTGATTAGCTCAGTCAAACAGTTAAGCTCTTTCTTCAGTCGCATGGTCTCGTGATTAAATGGTGGTTCAGAGATAACATTCCCGACCATGCGACTAACTGTTTCATGTTAAGTGATTTCCTTCAGTCGGGATGTCGCTTGAGAAAAGGCTATGACTCAGTTGTTCAGAAAGTGTTACATGGACAAAAGAAAAGATGACATCTGTCACGGGGCTAGTGGTTGTCGGGTGATCGCATGACCCTCAGCGAATATTCCCTTTTACCTCCCGACTTTTCTTTTTTCTTTGTCGCGTAGTCTCTTAACCAAAAGGAATATTCTGTCTGTGTCTTCCGACTTGGCTACCATCCCTTGGTTGCTTTGTCGCTAGAACTGAGAGGTGACTCAGCGTCCCAGTGTGCAGAAAAGTAATCAGTGGCCGTGTGACAGATGGCATATGGCAGGTGATGTGGGTCCTCAGTCAGGTGATCGCCAGACAGAGGAAATGGATCACCCGACTCAGCGACTAAGGGTTTTCATGTTATCTTGTAAAGAGGCATGAGCATCTCGCGATCAGGCGACAAGCCGTGACGGGTAAAAGGTAGCAGTTAGGCGCTGGGTCGCTAGACAGATGATGAGTTAAGTAAAATGACTCGCGACTTCGATTTCACACGGTCGCCTTGTCGCTGGATTTAGGCTTGAGTTAAACAGAGGTTAAAAAGTGCTT
>MU225699.1:1066250-1107854 GCA_018584345.1 Thuja plicata
GGTGAATCAGTTACCACAAAAACAAATCCAAGTCCCTTAGATGTCTTAAACAAACTTATAAATGTTAGTCGGTCAATAAAGATATTCTTCTGTTACTCGGTTAACAAAGCAAATCTTAAGATATTAACTATGATTATCCTTTAGTGATTAGGTGTAGAAACATAAAGCATAAAGAAAATAACATGTACATAGATGACACCAAGATTTAATGTCGAAACCCAATTTGGGAAAACCATTAATTGCAACTAGTTACTATTTTTCACTCTTCTGAAGTGAGCCATGTTAGGAGTCAACCCTGTTAAAGGTTACAATACACACTGTTAGGTGTGACCCTGTTAGAGGATTTAATCACCCTGTAAGGAGTGGCCTTGTTAGAGGTCTTCAAACACTTCAATGTAGAAATGTCACCTTGTGAGAGGATTTACAAAATACTATTAAGTCTACTCTATAAAGAGATTTGGATCACTGCTACAATTGTTAGAGAGTAACAATGGATTGACCTGTTTGATGAAGCAACTATCTTTGCTGATTGAGATCTCTACTCTAGTTTTAAACTAGATCCTTATGGATCAAATATTCTATTGCAGCTCTGTGTGGATGTTCTATCCTTAATCAAAATCCCATTTGATTTCACATTCACTCTTCATATCACACACACACACATTCAATCCAAACTTGACCTTATATATATATGATAGGTCTTGTCAAGTCGGCTTGAATAAAATTCCAAATCAATAATAAAACTTAAGTATGTCAGCGACATATAACTAATTAAACATAAAATGTAAAATGCTGTTAGTTGGTTGACACTAAATGTATAACTCGGTTAACACTATAATCGTTTAATGCCCGACCATTACTGTAATGCGTGAGTGAACTCGATTAGAACTAAAAATCACTTTGGTCTTCTTCAATTCCCGAGAGAACATGGCATACACTGACTGTGCTTGGTTTAGGTATAGACATTTGTGTAACATCACTATATTTGTGTAAACATCAATGACAATACACAATTGAAATAATCAACAATCTCCCTCTTTGGCATTGATGACAATGCAACATGTCATAATACAAAGAATTATAAAGCAACAGACACAAGAATAAAATTTTATTAATGTCCTTAGCTTCATTCTGATTCTCATCCAGAAAACTCCCCTTATCTTCACAATCACTAAAATATAGATTTCTCCCTCTTACATTAATCTCTGTTTCTGATAAAATTTCTCCCTCTGTCATCAATAATCTCTCCCTTAATAATCTTTCCTTTAATAATTTCTTTTGGCATGACATAAATAATCTCTCCCTCTTTGACAACCAATGCCAAAGACACTATCCAATGAAGTGTAGTGTACCTGATGTACTGATTCATATGCAATAAGCTCTGACAATCTGCACTAACATGTTAAATCTATTCTATAGCTCAGTTGATGCATCACTAATCTATCCATTAGTGAGCCTCAGTTAGGGGAATCACCCCTAGCTTTCCTCTAAGATACAAACATTCATCCTTAGGTAAAGGTTTTGTAAATATGTCTGCAATTTGTTCTTTAGTATTCACATATTCCAACCTTACTTCCTTGACCTGAACCAATTCTGTAAAGAAATGATACTTTATGGCAATATGCTTAGTCTTAGTATGCATCACAGGGTTCTTTGAAATGTTAATTGCACTAGTGTTGTCATAGTAGATAATAACTGGTTCTTTCATTTCATCCTTGATACTTGACAATAGCTGTTTGAACGATATGATATTTGAACAATTAACTACTGCAACAACATACTCTGCCTCTGTTGTAGACTAAGAAATGCAATTCCATTTCTTGCTGGTCCAAGAGGCTAACCTATTCCTAAGGAATAATTCTCCACCACTTGTGCTCTTTCTATCATCAACACTTCCTGCCCAATCAACATCAGTAAAAGTATTCAAATCAAAGTTTCCTCCTTTCTTATACCATAATCCATACTCTTCATTACCCTTAAGATATCTTTGAATCCTTTTGATAGCCATCGAATGATTCTCTCTAGGATTAGCTGAAAACCTTGCAACAATACCAAATGGTAATGCAATATCAAGTCTAGTGTAAACAACATATTGAAGTTTACCAATCATGGATCTGTAGGTAGTCTAATTTACCTCCTTTGAATCATCATCCTTAGACAACTTATGTCTAGTAGACATAGGTGTCCCAACTGGTTTGGAATCTTCCATTCCAAATTTCTTCAGTATCTCTTTGATGTATTTAGACTGGGTAATGTAGATACCATCCTTCATCTGATGAACTTGTAAACCAATAAAGAATTTGATTTCAACAAACATAGACATCTCAAATTTCTTACTCATAGCTTCAGAGAATGTTTTGCATAAATCATCATGTCTAGTAAATAATATATCATGAAAAAATAGCTATGCTAATAGTATCTTGTTCTAAGATCCTTCTTTGATGTACAAGCTACTATTGTCATTTGTTCTCTAAAATCCAATACTTATCAAGTAACCATGAAATCTTTCATACCAAGCTCTAGGAGCTTGCTTCAGTCCATACAAGGCTTTGTGCACTTTGCAAACCATATTTCTTTTGTTAGGATCAAAAAAATCTTTAGGTTTCTCAATATAGACTTCCTCTTCTAGAATTCCATTCAAGAATGCAAATTTTACATTGATTTGGTATTCCTTGTATCCTTTATGTGCTCCTTCAAGTCCTGACTCCTTCAAGTCTTGCAACAAGAGAAAATTTTTCTCCATAATCAACACCCTCTTCTTGAGCATATCCTTTACACACTAATCTTGCTTTGTTTCTGGAAACTTCACCTTTTTCATTCATCTTGTTTCTGAAAACCCACTTAGTACAAATCACATTCTTGTATTTTGGTCTAGGTACAAGAGTCCAAGTTTTGTTCTTTTCTATTTGGTCAATCTCTTCATTCATGGCTTCTATCCAGGTTTCATCATTCAATGCATCTTTAATGGATCTAGGTTCAATTTCACTAAAAAAACATGTACCTTTAATTTTGTTCCTTGTCATTATACCTTCTGTCTGATCTCAAATTATTTTCTCAGGTGCATGATGCCTTTGGACATATTTTGCAAGTACAGGTTTCTTCCTCTTAGATTCTGGGCTTGTTCCACTTGGTTCACCATCCTCAAACACTTAGTATATTATGCCTTAGTCCTTAAACTCAATAAGAATTATCACATTTGATTCCTTATGTTAGAGAAATACAACCTTTACCTTTCACATAGCAAGGTTCATCATTCCCAAAATTGACACTCCCACCATCATAGTGGTCAAGATGTTCAAATTTAGTTTTATCACCAGTCATGTGGTGAGAACAACCAATATCAATTATCCAAGTGTCATTCTTGCTAATATGAGAGTAAAGTGCAGTCTTTTCATTATCTTCATTGTCTGACTCATCCTTAATAGCAATGTAAACCATTTCATCTTCATCTTCATCACTGTCACAATCTTTTGCAATATAACAAGATTTCTTACCTTTGTCCTTGTATCTTTTATAGCTCTTGAAATCTTTCTTTCCTCTGTATTTGTTGAACTTTCTCTCACCTTTTTCTTCTTTGTTTGGACACTTAGCAACAATGTGACCAACCTCATCACATAAAAACCAAATAAATGGTATTCTTCCTTTGTACTCTCCTTTGGCATCTCTCTTTGCAAGTAATGCTTCAATGATTTCTAGATCTTCATCATCAGAATCATCATCACTATCACTGTCAATTTGTTTTAATTTATCTTTGAATGTAGACTCAAAATTGCTAGGATTAGGAGAATAATTTTCAAAACTGTCTACCTCAAAAGATGTAAGCCTTCCAACCAATGCATCTAGAGTTATATCATTACAAAACCTCATCTCTTGAATAGTTGAAACTTTAATAACATAGATAGGAAGTAAATTTCTCAATACCTTACTAACCACTGTTTTATCTTCAATTGTTCCACCGGAAGCTCTCATGACACTGACACTTTTCTTGATTCTTTCACTATATTTTGTAATGTATTCTCCTTCTTTCATTTTCATCTGATCAAACTGACCTCTAAGACTTTCTACTTTGGCTCTCTTTACATTGTCATCTCCTCCAAGTATATCATGTAGTTTCTTCCACATATCATAGGAAGTAGGGTAGTCCTTCACTTCATCAAATTTAGAATAGCTGAGTGAGGAAGCTATATAAATCATCATTATGTTATAATTCTTCATATCCATAATCTGATCCACAAACATAGGTCTCGGTGTTTCCACATACTTGTGATGTAAGAATTGAAAACTAGTGTCTCCAATAGTAGATAGATGTAGCCTCATCAAATCTTTCCATGGAGCGAAGTTGTTTGTGTTAAGCTTGAGGATCTCCCTTCTGTAAGACATCTCTGATCTTTAGCTTAGGCCTTGAAAACTTCTCTGAAAGCACCAAAAAATCTGATACCAATTGTTGGAAATGGGTTGAGTAACTAAGAGGGGAGGGGCGAATCAATTACCACAAAAACTAATCCAAGTCCCTTATATGTCTTAAACAAACTTATCATTGTTACTCAATCAATAAATATATTCTTCTGTTACTCGATTAACAAAGAAAATCTTAAGATATTAACTGTGATTATCCTTTAGTGATTAAGTGTAGAAACATAAATCATAAAGCAAATAACATGTACATAGATGACACCAAGTTTTAACATGGAAACCCAATTCAGGAAAAATAGTTAAAGGTTACAATGCACACTGTTAGGTGTGACCCTGTTAGAGGATTTAATCACCTTGTAAGGAGTGGCCTTTTTAGAGGTCTTCAAACACTTCAATGTAGAAATGTCACATTGTGAGAGGATTTAAAAAAGACTACATTAAGTCTACTCTATACAGAGATTTGGATCACTGCTACAATTGTTAGAGAGTAACAATGGATTGACCTATTTGACGAAGGAACTATCGTTGCTAATTCAGATCTCTACTCTAGTTTTAAATTGGATCCTTACTGATCAAATATTCTATTGCAGCTCTATTTGGATGTTCTATCCTTAATCAGAATCCCATCTAATTTTTCCTTCACTCTTCATATCATACACACACATTCAATCCAAACTTGACCTTGTATATATATGATAGGTATTGTCAAGTCGGCTTGAATAAACTTCCAAATCAATAATAAAACTTAAGTCTGTAAGATGCATATAACTAATTAAATATAAAATGTAAACTGTTGTTAGTCAGGTGACACTAAATGTATAACTTGGTTAACACTATAATCCTTTAATGCCCGACCATTATTGTAATGCCCGAGTGAACTCGGTTAGAGTTGAAAATCACTTTGGTCTTCCTCAATGCGCGAGATAACATGACATACACTGACTGTGCTTAGTTTAGGTATAGACATTTGTGTAACATCACTATATTTGTGTAAACATCAATGACAATACATAATTAAATAATTGTCATCAACACACTCTTCCATACCACACACACACTTTCACATTTACAAATGAATACATGTCTTATACATTTCATCAAATTTATTTCAGCTAGGTCGGCCAAGGACCTAATTACAAGATATTAATTCATTAGATCTCAATACACAACACAATCTATTCAATGTTGGATAAGTCATAGAAATGATCAATAATAACATCCATAAACATTCTCCAGATCCATAAATCACACCACAATCCTTCACAACATGCTACACCATCAAGTCGGCCAAGAACAATAATAACAACAACATGTAACATGAAAAATCACCAAATATGATCACATAACCAAATGCGATCCAACAAAATGAATATGATAGGATCTAGAAACATCGACAAGCAACATGAAATACCATGATAGTGAAAAGAACAACTATGTCTCATAATTCATAAGTATCTATGCACTGTTCATCACGAATACCAATCAACAACCTTTGTCATACAAGAAAAATAACTTGCCAACATCCAAATCACAAACTACTCAAGTTGAGGACACACATCCTTGTCCTGAACTCACTACCAAGTTAGCAACCAAGAATATTGTATAACTGATTTGCACCGATCCAAGAACTAAAATGATATCTCTACCTGAACAACCAAAATGCCAATCTTTGATAAATCTTTTATATCTCACTCAAATCATCATGCGAACCTCTGTAAGTTTACGTAGAACAACTACATACATCACTGAAACCATCTGTACCTTCACAACGTCTGATCTTCAATACAATAGTCATAACAAAATATTCTTTTCAATGAACATACCTGGCACACACATGAACATTATCATCAACAGTAGGAATATGTTGACATCAATGTCATTACATATAAGCATGATATCCTAGAAATATCCAACAATATCCCCCTTTAGCATTAATGGAAACATATGATGTGAAAATCAATTCATAAAGAAACCTTATCATTTGTACTACCAACAATATCCACAATATATCTTTCAGAGTCTCTCTAACACTCACTTAATCAGAAAAAAATCTCTCCCTATAAATGTATACCTTGTTTTCATATGACTATTTCTCCCCCTTTGACATTAATGGAAAAGGAAGATATATATTCTAAATGATAGAATCCAAAAATATGAACATTTGAATCATTATGGGACTACTTCCCTTGAGTAGTAGCCACCAAAATATCAATCCAAAATAATGGTGATCTCTGTAAGTACACTAGACTAATGCAAATCAATGCATCTCTAGCTCTAATCAGGAGGGGAAATTCCCCAAGATTACCTTGGAGATAATCAAAAGTATCCTTTGGCAAGGACTTCATAAAAATATCTGCAATCTTCTCTTTAGTAGATACATACCTCAATTTGACTTCTTTTCCACTGACCTTGTCTCTCAAGAAATGATATTTGATAGATATATGCTTTTTATTCAAATGTAACACAAGATTCTTTGAGATATTGATAGCACTTTAATTGTCACAATAGATAGCAATTGGCTCATCAATACTTACTCTGATATCTTTTAACATCTACTTCATCCATATCACTTGTGTACAATTAACAACAACAACGTACTTAGCTTCAGTAGTAGATTTTCAAATACAATTTTTCTCTTTGCTTTCCCAATCTACATCAGTATAAGTATTCAATGTAAAATAATCATCCTTATCATACCATAAGCCATAGTCAATTGTCCCTTTCAAATATCTAAATATTCTTTTAAAAACAACAACAACATGTGATTCCTTCAGTTCTGATTGAAATCTTGCAACAATGCAAGCAATATTCATAATATCATGTATAGATTGTGTTAAGTATAGTAAACCACCAATCATTGATCTGTATCTTGTTTGATTTTATTTAAGTGAAATATCATCCTTTGTAAATTTGTAACGAATAACCATACGAGTGCAAACAGGTTTTGAATAATCCATACCAAATTTCTTTAGTAATTCTTTCATATACTTAGACTGAGATATGAAAATACATTTATATCAAATTATGTAATTTGCAAACCAAGAAAAAATTTCATCTCACCTATCAGGGACATCTCAAACTCTTTATGCATCTCATCAGAAAATTCTTTGCTCAATTTTTCATTTCCAACAAAAGTAATATCATCCACAAAGACTTCAACAATCAAAATATTATCATGATCAAATTTGAAGTAAAGATTGCTATCAACGGTGCCTTTACCGAAACCAAGTCTCAATAAGTATTTATATAACCTTTCATACTAGGCTCTAGGTCCTTGTTTGGGTCCATATAATGCATTCTTCAATTGGAAAACCATTTCATCTTCATCAGTCAAAGGAAATCTATTGGGATTCTCAATATAGACTTCCTCATCCAATTATCCATTCAAAAATGTAGACTTAACATCCATCTGATATACCTTAAAATATTTGTAAGTAGCATATGCAAGAAACATCCTAATAACTTCAATTCTAGCAATAGGAGAAAAGGTCTCCTCAAAATAAATACCTTCCATCTGTGAGTATTTTTTGCAAACAAGTCTATATTTGTTCCAAACCACTTCACCTTCTTCATTCAATTTGTTTCTGAATAACCATTTAGTAGCGATCAAATTCTTGTTTTTAGGTCTAGGAACAAGAATCCATGTCTTATTTTTATCAATATGTTCCAACTCTTCTTCCATCGCTTTAACCCAACTTTCATATTTGCATGCTTCATCAACATCCTTAGGTTCAATCTTAGAAATCAAACAAATTTCATTTCTATCAATTCTTCCTCTACTCTGAACACCTTGATTCCTATCACCAATAATCTAATTTTATGAATGATTTAACCTTACATACCTTGGGGTATTCAGATACACATTAGTAGAAGACTCTTGTGTTTCCACTTATTCCTCATTTGCAGCTTCTCCATCCTATTCTATTGAAGCATTCCGATTCTGATTCTGTTCTTTCATTACCTGATTGTCTTCTTCATCATATAACTTTCATCCACTTTTCCATTTACCCTTTCAATGATCATTCTCAACCTTTTTTTATAACATTGGTATGCTTTTATTTTTGTAGAATAACCAAGAAATATTCCTTCATCACATCTAGGATCAAATTTATCTAAATCTTAATCTCTTCTAATATAACATTTGCTTCCAAAAATTCTAAAGTATTTCATTGTGGGAACATGACTATGCCAAAGCACATAAGGTGTCTTACTAGTGGATTTCTTGATTTAAACTTGATTCAATGTATAGAATATAGTACTAACCGATTCTCTCCAATTGATCCATGGAACATCTCATTGAATTATCAGCATCCTTACAATGTCTACGATAGTTCTTTTTCTTCTCTCAGTAATACCATTCTATTATGGGGCTCACAAAGAAGACATTTTCCTCTTTATTCCATGCTCTTCACAAAAGTGTTAAACTCAGTAGATGTAAACTCTCCACCTCTGTTTGATCTCAAACATTCCAACTTCATACCTATCTTAGTCTCAACTATAGCTTTGAAAATTTTAAATTTATCAAAGGCCTCATATTTCTCTTTTAAAAATGTAACCCACATCATTCTAGAATAATCATCAATGAATAAAATGAAATACCTATCCTCGTAATAGCTTCTATTTCTTGCAGGGCCACACAAGTCAGTATGAATCAAATCTAATAGCCCACTTGAAGAATAATTCTTTCTCTTGAAATTAGATTTAGTCATCTTACCCAATTGACATTCCTTACACATCGCATCAACATGCTTCAACAATTAGGTAGATCCCTAACTACTATTGTATTTCTTATCTTTACAATGCTATCAAAATTTACATGAAAAAATCTCTTGTGCCACAACCAACTATCATGAATCTTAGCAATCATACTTCCATTCTCTAAATTTTTCAAATAAAATACATTACCTCTAGTCTTTCTTCCTGATGCAATCTCAATTCTAGAGCTTCCAATAATCTTGCACATTACATCCTTCAATTTTAATTTGTAACCTTTATCAATTAGCTATCCAACACTTAAAAGATTATACTTCAAACCTTAAACATATAGAACATCATCAAGGTTATTATTACCATCAAGAGTAATGGAATCTCTACCTCTGATCATACAAGGAGTTTCATAACCGAATCTGACAACACCACCATCATACTTTTCTAGCTTCACTATTTTTAAAAAAAAAAAATCTCCAGTCATGTGCTATGAACAACTACTATCAATAAACCATTCTTCCTTTTTATCCACTTGTAAAACCAAGGATTTTTCCTCATTCAAGAAACTAGGATTCTCATCTTTGATAGTAATAAACACAATTTCATCTTCACCCTTTTTTAGATTCATCATCAGCTGCACCTTAATCAACAACATAATAACACTTCGTTTGATAAATGGACTTTAATTTCTTAGGCTTGTACTTAGGTTCTTTATCCGGACATCTTGAAGCAATATGACCAATCTTATTACATGAAAAACATTTCAAAGGTAATTTTCCTTTATACTTACCAGATCCCTTAGGTAGCTCTTTGCAATTGGGGTTTCAAGCTCGTTAATATTTTTTTCTTCTTCCTCAATTTCTTCCCATTCCTTAGCATATCTAGATACATACTTAGATAAACATTGTCCATGATCATATCTTTTCTTATTCTTAGAAATAGTAGCTTTAAATGCAGATTCAACTTTAGGAAGACTGTCTCCAAATTCTATCATTTCAAAAGAAGATAACTTCCCAATCAATGTGTCTCTTGTCATAGGTACCACAGTTCTGATTTTTTTACTAGAAAAAAAATTTGTGATCTTGTAAGAAAGAGGCAAGGATCTCAGGATCTTAGAAACAAATTCTTCTTCCTCCAATATTCCACTAGTGCAACTGATTCCACAAAATTTTTTGGTGACCTTCTGCACATAGGAAGTAGTGTTTTCCTTTTCATTCATCTTTAATGCTTCACATTTCCCTTTCAAACTTTTCAACTTGGCTTGTTTCACACATGCATATAATTCATGTAAAGTATCTAACTTTATCCATATCTAATATGCAGTCTCCAATTCCAAGACATTTGTATATTCAACATCTGACACGATGCTCAACAAATCTTCTTTTTCTCTCATGTTGTACTTGAATTGCTTCTTCTCATTAGGATTCACAACATAAAGATCAATAGGAAGGGTGTAATATTTATTTGTGACTTTCGAATATTCTTCATTGATGCATCTCAAGTGTGTAATCATCTGACCCTTCCATATAGCATAATTACTAGCTTCAAATATCAAACTTTCCTTCTTAAAGGTTGTCATCTCAGATCTCCTCAAGTGATCAAGCTTCCAAAAAAGGACTTAGCTCTGATACTGATTCTTAGAATCAAGGAAAAACATGCAACTAAGTAGGGAGGCAATTAGTTGTGTCCCAAAACCCCAAATCTTTATCCAAATTATAAACTTAATCTTAGATCTGAATGATAAACATGAATGCAAGATCACAACACATTAATCAACACATAACACCAAATTTTTTGACATGGAAAGCTAGTTAAGGGAAAAACTATGGTGGGGATCAAACCCACAAGATGAATGTACTCTGTTAAAAGTAATAACCCTATTAAAAGTATTAAAAGGGGAATGCACATGAATTTATGCTCACTTCATATAGCTGATTGCTCAAATACAACACAGGTTTTAACCCAAAGGAAGGCTCACTTCCTTACAATAATTTGTGACTACAATTCACAATGGACAACAGTCCCCAACTCACAAAATGACAAATAAAATCTTTGATATGCCAATAAAATTTCAATGAAGCGCATCAAATCTATTCCTCAATTGTAGATTCCACTCATACGTCTTTGCATTCACTCTTACATACCACACAAACACTTTCACATTTACAAACGATTACATCTCTTATACATTTCATCAACTTTATTTCAAATAGGTCAGCCAAAGACCTAAATAGAAAATATTAATTTATTAGAGCTCAATACACAATGTGATCCATTGAATGTTGGCTAAGAAATATAAATGATCAATAAAAACATCCTTGAACATGCTCCAGATCCATAAATCACGCCACAATCCTTCACAAGTACATTAGACCATCAAGTTGGCCAAGAATACTAATAACAAAAACACGTAACATGAAAAATCACCAATTTTGATTACATAACCAAATGCGATCCATCAACATGAATAGGAAACGATCTATAAACTTCAACAAGAAATATGAAATACCATCAAAACAACAAGAAAAACACTATCTCAAAATTCATAAGTATCTTTGCACTGTTCATTAGGAATACAAATCAAAAACCTCTATCATACAATAAAAATAACTTTGCAACATCCAAATCACAAACTAATAAAGTTGAGGACAGACATCTATGTCTTGAACTCACTACTAGGTTAGCAAACATGAATATTGCATAATTGATCCACACCGATCCAAGAGCTGAAACATCGTCTCTGCCTAAACAACCAAAATGCCAGTCTCTATTAAATCCTTTATAGCTCACTCAAATCATCATGTAAACCTCTGTAAGTTGACATAGATCAACTAAAAACATCACTAAAACCATCTGTACCTTCATAATGTTTGATCTTAAATATAGTAGTCTTCCCAAAATAATCTTTTCACTGAACATACTGAGAACGCACAGGAACATTGTCATCAATAGTAGGAATATGTTGACATGAATGAAAAAACATTAATGTTAGAACATATAAGAATAATATCCCAACAATATTCAATAGGAATCCCCTTTACATGTAGATGATTCTTTTAGATAGGCCATATGGTATAATGTTGTGCCAAAATACAATAACAAAAACTAGAAACTTGGTGGAAGGAGGTTGTCCGAAAAATCTATTAGGATGAGAAAGTAGATAATGAGTCTCCTAAGAGTATTAATGCAAAGGGTGATGAAAAAGGACACAAGGATAAAAGTATTGAAGTCACCAATTCCTCAGAAGGAGCTAAGGAAAAAATGGTCAACAATGTTAATGTTTATTGTTGCACTTGGGGAATCAAAGATAATAATCACATTTGTGTATAGAGAACAAATAAGGAGGAGAGCCCTCATCAAAATTTTTGGTCCTCAGGAAGTCTCATGAATTTGAAGAATGAAAATGAGGTGATGGTTGCAATCATGAAAAGAACCTAGGAGGGTTTGATGAGAGAATGTAGTGGTGGGAGGCTATAAAGTTGGAAGAAGGTTGGAAATTTGTGAAGGGGAAGAGGGATAAGAAGATAAAAAATGAAGGAACCTCAAGTATATGGTCCTTTGTTACCAAACTAAAAGGAGAACAAACATAAATTATTAATTTTTTGACCCATGAATGGGTCTCAACAATAGGGTGTTGTTTACTTGGGAAGGTGGCTCCCTATTTGTAGTCATTACTAATTTAGGCTAGGCCCAAAATCTCAATCTCAATAAAATAAATTATTATTTATAAAAAAAATAATTGCATCAAAATTATCACATGAATGAATCCATATTGATTGTACTAAGATTTGTGAATTATTTTCCTACAACAGGCCTTATTGTCATTTTAATTTGATGAATTTTATTGGTGATTATGGTTTCAAAAAAAAAAAACTAGTTTTAAAATTATGGTTAGTTGATTCTTGTTTCCACTTAATATTTTATGTTTTAAGATTCTTAACTATTATTTAAAGTTGTAAAAGAGTTGAACTAAATATAAGTTTTAAATATTTATCATAATTACATTTAAAAGAATCATGAGCCTTTACTTATTATTTCCTTTTATTGAAACATGAGTGGGTTACATTCATATGATAATCAAACACTTCATGTCCTTGTAACCTTCTAGTGCAAGAGAACCCATGGGTTGGTAAATAAATCCTATGTTTTTATTGTGTAAAGCCCTATATGGAATTTTTTTTTGTTTTCCATAAGGTCATGTTGACCATAGTTGTGAGTATAGTAGGGATTAGGGTCTAGTTGAGTCTTAAGCCCTTAGAGAGTTGCAATTAGGGGCTAAAAAGTTGTAAAGCCTCCTGATTGGTTAAGTAGGGATGACGATGTTAGCATGATGTTAGTAGGGCTTGGATTAGTTTAGAATAATTTTTAAACCATATTTAGATCCTATAATGAGATTTGATGAGTGTTTGAACTCATTCTATGGAAGATTGGAAAACTTGCAAAAAGATGTAAAAGTTGCATTTTGCAATTTTTGCAACTTTCAAAAGTTGCTCAGAAAACTTTGTCAAATTGTGAAAAATGGTGGAGAAGTGCCCTAAGAGAAAACAAGGTATTTTTTACCTATTTAATATATGAGATTACCTAATTCCAAAGTTTGGTCTTCTATTGTATGAATTTTGAATTCTGAGAATTGAAGGAAGTGTTATTTTGTGTGCAATTAGTTAGTTATTTGATTACAGTAGATGAATAATGGATTGAATTTTTCACTATATCTCATGCATGGATTAGGTTATTTGTTTTTATTTTTGTGTGTGCTATTTTTTTGGTAATTTTTAGTTCTTTCTTTAATTTTTGTAAATAGTTTTGTTTTACACTGTCACTGGTTTAAATCAGATAGTTTGTGAAGATGGAGACCTAGCTCACTATCCAACCATTAAATCTATAAAAAATCTTGGGGATAGAGAGTAGACTCCATGTACATACCTTTTATAGGATCTTGGGACCTAAAATGAAGAGGAATCATTTTTAAGGTCTTGCCCTAGGTGAGCCAATGGTGAGCCCGATTAGGGAAGACAGTGTTGCAGAATGCTTAACTTGCAGGGGTGTGCATTAAAGACCAAATTATCTATTGAGAGTTGAATTTAGGATTCTTGCAGAGACTTGGTGAAGAGGAGAAGGTTGTGACAATCAATATTGGAGTCTAAAGCCTATAGACTATCCAAGCAGCTAGAGAAGTCCTAAAACCCTTACAAAACCTCACAATTGGGTTAGGGCAGTGTAATGAGGGTTGGAACCCTAAGACCCAAAAAATATTTGAGAGGTTGGAAAATAAACCTAAGAAACCAAGAAAATTTTCAAGGTGTATTTGAAAGAAAGTGGAGAAAATCCCTATTTTCTCAGAATAGGAGGCCTAATAGGGCTACTAGCCATTAGCTAGTCTATTTTGAAGAAATTTGTGGAAATCAAATAACAAGTTGAAACTAGAGGGACTCCTAAATCCTCTAATTGATCAAATTGAAGTGTCAAGGAGCACCTCCTCACCTCTGCAAGAGTACTTAACAAGAATGGAGGTGGAAGTACTTTAGGCGAGTTGAAGGGCTAGTATGATGAAGGCTAGTAATCACCAAGAAGTAGAGTTCTTGGATTCGTAAATCTTTGTTGGTAGTTGGGTTGGTTAGGAGACTAGGGGATCAAGAAACTTATAGAGACCCTATAGGTCAATAGGTGTGTAGATAAACCACCCTAAAGTCTATTGAAAGACTAGGAGCATGAGCTTGTGATTGGTATCAGAGGCCCAAAATATTTGGGTTTGCATAGTGTATATCAGATTGTGAATCTAGTGGGTCTTCAATCATGGTGAATAATGTGGAATTGTCCAAGAAGGTTGATGAATATGAGGTAGACAATAGGTTATTGAGGGAAATAATATCCCAACTAGAGAAATCATTAAGTGAAGTGCAAACAAGGACTGACGAAGTCACTAAAAAAATTAAAGAAAAGAAAGCTAAGGGGAAAGAGGTTGTAGAAGAGGATCAAAATCCAGAACCTGACCTTATGTTTCAAGAAGAGCCCTTCTTGAAATCCTTGAAATCCAATACTGGATAGAGGGTATAGGGAACCACTTTGAATGTGATGGAGTCATAGAAGAATAGAAGGTAAGGGTGGAAAATTCAAGACTTAGAGGCTCTTCCTTGACATGGTGGAAGTTCATACAAGCAAAGAGGGAGAAATAAGGAAAGAAACCATTTTACACTTGGAAGGGAATGGTAGTCAAGGTGAAAAAGGCATACATGCATGATGACTATGAAATAAAATTACACAAGAAGAGACAAGGATTGAGACAAAAGGATCTTGATGTAAATTCCTATACAGAGGAATTTCAAAATATTTTCTTGAGGTTTAATGTGACCAAAGATGAGAGCCTTAAGGTGGCTAGGTACTTGAATGGCCAAAAATGGAACATTCAAGAGGAGATGAATCTATTAAGTCCCAAGAAAGTACACCAGTGCTATCAGTTATCCCTCAAGATTGAGAAAAAGAGAAAGAGGAGACAAGATAAAACTTCCAAGAGAAGAGGAAGAGGCAGAGACCAAAGAGGTCATAGAGGTGGTTACCAAGGTAGAGGGACTGAACAAAGAAGCAAGGGAAAGTTGAAAATTACCGAGCATAGTAGTGAGACAACTTCTAGAGGAGGTTAAGGAAGAGGTAGAGGAACTCAAGGAGGTTCTAATAGAGGAAGAGGTTCAGGAAGAAGCAATTCTTACTTTTCTAGCATGAAGTTCTATAATTGTGGTCAAATGGGACATCCTTCTTATAGGTGTCCAGAGAAGGCATCTTCTTCAAACAATGAAAAGAGAGTGGTATATACACATGAAGACATATCAAGTGTCAAATCACCAGAGGTGACTCACATTGAATCAGAGGTGGGAGAGAGCCTAATGTTTAGAAGCATCTTGATCAGACAACCAGTCAAAGAGGAACCTAAATAGATAAGAGCCTTATTTATAATAAGGTGTAAAATACTTGGTAAAGTGTGCAAGGTTATTGTGGATTCAAGCTCCACAGATAACATTATCTCAAAAGAAGAAGTTAAGAAGCTTAACTTGGAAAAGATATCCCATAGTATTCCCTACAAGGTGACATGGTTGAACAAAGGGAAAAGTGTCCTTGTTAATGAGAAAACATGGGTGGAATTCTCCATTGGAGGATACAAAGATAGGTTGATATGTGATGTGTTTCCTATGGATGCATGACATCTCTTATTGGGAAGACCATGTAAATGTGAAACATGATCTGTTTATGATGGGGAAGAAAATACAGTCTCATTCAAGAAGGATGTCAGGACATTCCAAATACAATCTTTACTAGATGAAGAAGGAAACTAGTCAAAGACTCCTAGTGTGTTACTTAGTAGTGGAAAAGAGTTCATGGAGACTCTTCAACAAGAAGGAAGTGAGGGCTATGCCATAGTCATAAATCCCAATGAAGTAGAAAATACTACACAAGCACCTATACCAATGGATAAAAATGAGTATATCATCAAGATATACCACTATAAATCCGCCAGTGTAATTATTTAGCACTTCATTCATGAGCCTCATGAATGTGCTAGGGGAATTTGTAAGCCCAAATGACATAACTCTCTACTCATATAACCCTTCAGTGGTTTTAAAAGTTGTCTTCCATTCATCTCCATCCTTTATCCTAATCTGGTGGTATCCACTTTTGATATCCAACTTAGTAAAATAGTTGACCCCTTCAAGACAGTTCATCAAATCCTCAATCCTAGGTATAGGGAATATATATCTAATAGTAATCCAATTAATGATCCTAGAATCAATGAAAAGTCTCCACTTACTACCTTTTTTGGATGCGAACACAAACCACAGGGACATAGGTAAGGATCTTTCATGGGTAAGCTTAGTTTTACAGGAAATTTATAAGGAATTTCAGTGGTATTTGTGCACTAGTGCTAGACACCATTAAAGGTGGATTTAAAACCAAGTTCAAGTGTACCTATGAAGCAGGAAAAGCCTTTGAGAAGTTGAAATAATAGGTAGCTACCCAACCTATCCTTTTGTTACCTATTTTTGATAAGCTATTTACAATAGAGTGTGATGCAAGTGGAGTGGAAGTAGGAGGAGTGTTGAGTTAGGAGGATAGGCCTATAGTAATTTTTAGTGAGAAGCTCAACGGAGCAAAGAAAAAGTATTCAGCTTATGACTTAGAGTTGTATGTTCTAGTCCAATCACTTAGGAAATAGAGACATTATCTCCTACCTAAGGAGTTTGTGGTGATCATAGACAACCAAGCCTTGAGCTATGTTAACATGCAAGATAAATTGAGCAATAGGCACCTAAAATGGATGGAGTACCTGCAAGTTTTTTCATTACCTATCAAGCACAAGAAGGGTCAGTTGAATAAGGTGGAAGATTCCTTGAGTAGGAGGTTTCTAATAGTTCAAGAAGTTAAAATCCAAAGCATTGGCATAGAGAGTTTTAAGGACCTCTATAGGGATGATTAAGACTTTTCTGAAGCTTACAAGGTGTGTTTAGATTTCCAAAATCACTTTCACAGTCACTTTGCAGAATAGACATTACAAAGTGGTCTTTTGTTTAAGGAGAATAAATTATGTGTCCCTAAGGGTTCAATGAGAGAAAATCTCATTCAGGAGAAGCACAATTGTAGCCTAAGTGGGCATTTTAGAATCAACAAAACCATGGAGTTAGTGCAGAGGTTATATCATTGGCCCAAGTTGCCTAGAGATGTCAAAAGGTATGTTGAACATTGTGCTATGTGTATGAAAGAAAAAGGGGGAGCTTGCAATGCAATTTTGTACCAACCTTTTCCTATTCCCAATACAACATAGAAGTGCATTAGCATAGATTTCATAGTAGGAATCCCCAAGAAAAAGACAAGATTGGATAGTATCTATGTGGTAGTAGATAGGTTTAGAAAAATGAGTCATTTTATCCCTTGTAAGACCACCCATGATTCCAGTTATATAGCTCATCTCTTTTTCAAGGAGGTGGTGAGGATACATGGACTTACCCTAAGAATTATGTCAGATAGGGATGTCAAGTTTATGGGTCACTTTTGGAAGACTCTATCGAGTAGATTGGGTACTAACTTGTCTTTTGGATCAGCTTACCATCCAAAAATAAATGGTCAAACTAAGGTGATTAATAGGGTGTTAAGTAACTTTCTTAGATGCCTAACTAAAGAATATGGGAAGACATGGGATCTAGTTATTCCACAAGCTGAATATGCCTATAATGACAATGTTAATCAAACTACTAGCAGAAGTCCTTTTGAGATAGTATATGGGATGCACCCAAGGGGAGTATGTGAGCTAAGATATCTGGGAGCCATGGAGTATAGGAGTGGTCATGTAGAAGATTTATATTAGACAATGAAAGAGATCTAGGAGAAAGTCAAGAAGACTATAACATAGGCTACTCATAAGCTAAAAGCCAAAGTGGATGAGAAAAGAAGAGATGTTCAGTTTGATGTGGGAGAATATGTCATGGTTCATTTGAACAAATCCTGATTGCAGAAATGACTACCTATAAAGTTGTAGATGAAAAGAGTGGGACCATGCAAGATACTAGCTAAGTACGGGCAAAATGCCTATAAGGTGAAACTTCCCTCAGATTTAGGCATCTCCCTAGTGTTTAATGTGGAAGACTTGGTGAAGTTTAAGGGATAATTGTATGAAGTACACCAGAACAACCAAGAGATCTTGGAAGATGTTCGAACAATATATTTACCTCCAAAAGCTAAGCCTCAAGCATAGAAGATTTCAAAATCCAGAGTGAAGAAGACAACCAGGCATAAGGTGTATATGGAGCACTTGGTCCAGTGGAAGGATCACCTTGAATCTAAAGCTACATGGGTAGAGGAAAGCAACTTCAATAATTTTGGCATTGATCTCCCTCTCATCTCCCCTCATGCTCCTTAATCTGTGTGCAGAGGGGGAGAATGGTGCAAGAGCACCCATGGGTTGGTAAATCAATCCTATTTTTTTTTTTGTGTAAAGCCCTCTGAGGCATTTTTTTTTCCATAAGGTCATGTTGACCATATTTGTGAGTACAATAGAGATTAGGGTCTTGTTGAGTCTTAAGCCCTTAGAAAGTTGCAATTAGGGGCTAAAAAGTTGTAAATCCTCCTGATTTGTTAAGTAGGGATGATGATGTCAACATGATATCAGTAGGGCTTGGAGTAGTTTAGAACATAAATTCAACCATTCTTAGAGCCTATGATGATATTTGATGAGTGTTTGAACTCATTGTGTGGAAGATTGGAAAAGTTGAAAAAAGATGTAAAAGTTTCATTTAGCAACTTTTGCAACTGATGAGACCATTTTATTGTCTCTATTATATTAATCCTTATACTCTATTTTTCAAGTATTATCAGAACAATTGTGAAATTTTAGTCAGTTGAACTTATGTCAAGTACAGATAGAACCATTAAACCATGGGTGCAAATAGATATGTCATATTATGCCAATATTATATATATGTTGCAGTATTTCATATAATAATCAAAATGTGTGTTCTAACATCTGGATTAATTTGAATAAGCTACTTGTATGAATATCTTTTGCATGATAACTAATCCTTCTAGGAAGTAGGAGTCGCTAGGAGTGGTCGACAACATTGAAGGAGGATGTTAAAAAACAACTTTGAACGGATAAGCCATCATGGCATCAGAAGACACGGCTACCGCAAACCAGGAGCCACTATTTTAGAGATGCATGAATGTAGCTCTACTATATTCCCTTTGTATTCCTAGCATGTTGACTTGGTCACCCAGACTTCATTGCATATGTCGTGGGCTGTTGTGTTTCCTATTTTTTCTCTTTGGTGTGGTTTTAGTTAGATAGTTCATTTTTATGTTTCAGAATAAAGAAGTCAATCCTCTATTTATAGGGAGGATATTGATAGTTTGTAAGTTCGGAGATCTTTGGAATACAATGTTCTGATTGTATCTTGCACAACAAGTTCATTTTTAGTTTCATGTATCATTCTCATGTAATCAGTTTTGTAAGATAATGAAGCAACTTTTGGTTCATATTCTGTGTTCATAGATTAGCAGAAGCTGACCAAGGGGGCCCACTTGGTAGGTGGATTAGAGTAGAAGTAGAATAGATTTACTTTCTACATTACCAGTATTTTAGAAATAAGATTATAGTTTCCTCCTGCAACATTGTACTTGGTGAATGTTCCTGTAGCACCTGCGAGAATAGTTATAGTGAATGCTCTAGGTTGAAAGAATAGGTTTAAGTAGAACTTGCAGGTTGTAGCATTCATTTTAGTAAGGAGTAAGTGTGTTTCCTTTCCTACAGCCCTAGTATAGATTCCTTTCATGTACTTTAATTTCCTGCAGCATAGGTAGAGTTTCTCTTTAAGGAACTTAGTGTACATACTGTACTGTACCATTTCAAGTATACGTCCCTGGGTTGACAAACTAAATGCACCTCATGGTGGGAGAAGTGATCCTTAGATTGAATAAACTATTCCTAAGAGAGGCTTTGGGAACAATTACTAAGAACCTATTATGAGGTGGTTCATTTTTGGCGCCGCTTCCTGGGACGGTGTCAAGCTAAGAAACTTTCTGAGTCATTTTTCATTATTTTAGCTAGTTTAGTGGTTTGTGGTCCTAAATTTGCTTCACTAGTGTGAATAATTCATTTGCATGCATCAAAGGGGAAGAAGAAGAGATGAATATGACATATTTCTTCCAGGAGAACCTGGGAATTTGAATGAGAAAGCCAAAGAAGTTGAGTTGCCTTTTTTTGATGCAAGTCCCAAGTTTCCTACAACATCTTCCGCTGGAGCAGAACCTTTTGATATAAGTTATCTTCGACCTTTCGCTGAAATCTTGGTGAGATTTCTTGATAATTCTGACCCAAATGCACCTGCTATTAATAATCTTGTCACTAATATTCCTTTCCATCAACAAAACCAACTCCCAATACCTCCAGTAATGGCACTACCTACTTTCCCGTTTCCTCTGCCGAGCCTTATAAACAATGCCAATCTCAAAAATATACCCTCAGCTGCACTTCCAAAGTTTTATGGGCTAATAACCGAAGAGCCTGACACCTTTTTTTTTGAGTTTGACATCCTCTATTGAAGCTTTGACTATAACACCGATGCCCATAAACTCAAGTTGTTTCCAGCAACACTAAAGGAGTCATCCTTACAATGGTTCATGGGCCTAGGAGCAAATGCAGCAGGCATATGGGATGAGATGTAGACTCTGTTTCTACAAAAACACAAAGAATATTGCAAGGGGAGTGACTTGAGGGGAGATGACATTTTTAGAATGTCACAGAAGGAGGATGAAACTTTGGAGGACTATGTTTCACATTTTCTATACACCATGTAGAAGAATCCCCAACATGTTCTGGCGGAGGATTCATAGAAACTAGTCTTCTTGAGAGGAGTGAATGACAACTGTTTGGAAGCATGGGACCTCATGGCTGGTGGGGACATATCCCAATCTTCTTGGGTGATCTCAAGAAAATTTATCTCAATTACTCCAGATCAACTGGGAAGAAAAGCAGAGGATATTGGTCTATAGTCATTAAAGGGAGTAGTTCAGGCGTTTCTAAGATAGAGATATCTAGTTTGCTAGAAGACTTCAAGCAAGACATCATTAATGATGTTTCTACATATCTCAACACCATGACTGCTAAGAAGAAACATGCAGATGCTGAATTGCAGTTAGTTGAGTACTGTCCACATTGTCATAAACAAAATAAAGATTGTGGATGCCAGCTAGTGGCGAACTTAGAAAATCAACATTTGCCTACCGAGTACATGAAGATAGAAGGAGATGAAAAGAAAGTGTTCTTCATTGCTCAATGTCAACCATGGGCTTCAAGACAAGGTATGCCTTAGGACCCATTACAATTTTCAAATCCTTACAATAGTCAATGCAAAACCAAAGTTATCAAAATACTCCTCAGTACTCTCAGCCAGCTTGGAATAACCAGTGGCCTAACCAGAAAAATAACCAATGGCCTAACAAGTAGAATAAAAAGTGGCATAACTACCAGAATAACCAGTGGCCAAACCAAAAAAACTAATGGCAACCACCACAAGGAAATTGGCAGCAAAATAACCAATGGAGGGGGCCTCCATAGTGGCTTAACCAAAATCCTATTTTTCCACAACTACCACCGCTAGTCCCACCTCCTACAATAATTCCACCTCCTACAACTACTAGCTCCAATCCAAAGAAAACCCAATTACCTACTCAGCTACAACCAAACCCAAATAGCAAGCAACAACAGCAACAAATGTATACCACTGATACACAACAGTATCCTGCCTATGCTCTAGAGATATCTGATATCCATTTGAGGTAAGGTACTACTCTTCTTGCACTCAAACATCCTATTATCATAGAAGTTTCAGACACTCCTGCATCATCAGCACCTCTTCCAGAGGCTACATTGCAAAATATCACCCAATCAACTAAAAAATCTAGCAAAACTGATGTTGAAACCTCATTTGACCCTCATTTTCCACAAAGGCTCACAATAGAAAAGCCTATATCCCAAGAGGAAATGCCTTTTGACATTCTTGAGTAGCTAAAGAATATGCACATCCAAATACCTCTATTTCAAGCTATCAAAGACATTCCTATCTATGGGAAAGCTATTAAGGACGCATGCCTTAAAAAGCTTAGAAGGAAAAAGAAGGACCCTCAAACAGTTCATGTAATAGGGCAACTTGCTGATATCATGTTGGGAAAGGTAGTTATACCTAAGTATTCAGACCTGGAAGTCTAGTGGTAGACTTGATAATTAATGGGAAATCTGTTAAAAATGATTTAGTTGATTTGGGAGTAGCCATAAATTTAATGACTAAAGATACAATGCATATACTAAGTATAGAGGGTTTGAGAACAACACCAACAGTATTACAACTTGCTGATAGTTCAACAGTCACTCCAGATGGTCTTATAGAAGATGTGGCAGTCACCTTAGACTCATGGGAATATCCTGCAGATTTTCTCATCTTATCACCAAAATTAAACTTTGCTGGCTATCTAGTCATCTTAGGGAGACCTTGGTTAGCCATCACTAATGCAAAAATTAACTATAGATCAGGAAGTATGACAACTTCAAATGGTCAGGCAATAAAGAAGCTATCCCTCTATCCTCCTGCCTAGCCTCAGCCAGACTTGAGAGATCCTATTTGGCCAAAACTAGGGGATGAAGGAGAAGAGGTCAACTCTGTTACTCAGCTTATGATGATGCATAGACAGTCTTTTCTAAAAATGCAAGAGGAAGATGATGTAATACAGAGTATTCTTACCAATGAGTGTATAGTAGAAAAATATATTTTTGAAAGTGCTATTCTGCAACTATGTACCTATGAAGACTGTGTCTTTCTAGAAAGCCCTGAGATAATTAGCCAATTATTACCATGTGAAATAGCTACAAGCCCAGTACTTGATATGTCAATGGTAGAGCTAACAACTACAATAGAAATTTCCCCAGGTCACAATCTCCATGTGAACAATAAGTTGCCACCACCATAATTGGTATTGTTAACAAAACTCTTACGTAAGCATGAGAAAGATTTTGCTTGGGATTATGGAGACATGCTAGGTTTGAACCCCAAACTCTACATCCATAGGATCTACATTAATGATGGCAGCTTACAACTACGCTAGCCTCAAAGAAGGATAAATCCTACATTGAGAGAAATAGTCAAAAGTAAATTACAAAAATTACTAGATACTGGTTTCATCTATCCAATCTCTAATAGAAAGTGGGTATCACCTTTGGTCATTGTACCTAAGAAAGGGGGGAAATGGCGAATATGTGTGGATTATAGAGAGTTGAATAATGCCACAAAGAAGGATCATTTCCCTTTACCCTTTATTGATCAGGCCTTGGACACTCTGGCCGGAAAGAAATATTTCTCTTTTCTGGATGGATACAGTGGTTACATCTAGATCAGCATTGCTCCAAAAGATCAGGAGAAGACTACATTCACATTCCCCTAAGGCACATATGCCTATTCTGTATTACCATTTGGCTTATGCAATGCACCAACTACTTTCCAGAGAGCTTTAATCAACATCTTTGCTGACATATCACATGATTGTATGGAGATATATATGGATGAATTTACTACATTTGGTGTCACCTTTGAGGAAGCCCTGAAGAATTTGGAAAGAGTACTAATTAGATGTCAGGAACACAACTTGTCTCTCAACAGTGAGAAATTCTTCATGATGGTGCAAGGAGTAGTGCGGGGACATTTTATCTTCAAAGCTGGAATCCAGGTAGATCCTGCAAAAATAGAGGTAATTCTCAAATTACCTATTCCTACAAAGCAGAAAGATGTTAGGTCTTTCCTAGGACATGCTAGCTACTATAGGAGATTTATCTAAAATTTTAGTCAAATAGCTAGTCCTTTGTACACTTTTCTTACCAAAGAGGCCAAATTCAACTGGACAAAGGAATGCAATGAATCCTTCCTACAGCTTAAGAAACTATTGACCACTGCACCCATACTTAGGGGTCCTGATTGGACTTTTCCATTTCACATTCATATAGATGCTTCAGACTACGTAATAGGTGTTGTCTTAGGACAAAAGTATAGTAAGCTAGAGAATGCAATTTACTACATTAGTAAAATCCTCCATGCACCAGAATTAAACTATACAATGACCGAGAAAGAATTAATAGTAGTAGTTTATTCTCTGAACAAATTATGTCATTATATAACTGGCTATCCTATTTTTGTTCATACTGACCATGCAGCAATAAAATATCTCATGAACAAACCTGCTATCACAGGCAGGTTAGCAAGATGACTTCTTCTTTTGCAGGAATTTGACATTATTGTAGTCGACAAGCCTAGCAAGGCAAATGTAGTAGCTGATTATCTATCAAGAATCCACCACACTGAAGAAGATACTACACTAATAGATGATGCATTTCTAGATGAACATTTGTTTCATATTGCTGTCCAAAGTCTATGGTATGCTGACATAGCCAATTAACTTGAAACAAACAAAATGCCAACACACTTTTCTTACAAGGATAGAACACTGCTTGTTGAGAAAAGCTTTAATTTCTCTTGGATTGATAACATGCTATTTTACATTGGACCTGATCAAGTAATGCACATATGTGTGTGAGAAGATGAGATGTATGAAATTCTCCATGCCTATCATAATGAACCATGTGGGGGACACGTTGCAACAAAAAGAACTTCCCAAAAGATTTTAACAACTGGATATTATTGGCCTACACTTCACAAGGATGCAGCCAGCTATACAAGGAAATGTGACAAATGTCAGAGAATGGGCCGACCAACTAGATCTGATGAAATGCCACTAAATCCATAGGTGTTGGTAACTCCGTTTGACAAATGGGGCATGGACTTCATTGGTCCAATAGACCCTCCATCCAATGGGAAGTCTTACATTCTGGTGTGCACTGATTATTTGACCAAATGGGTCAAAGTAAAAGCTATGAAACATGCCCGAGACCATAAGGTTGCAGAATTTTTGTATGATGAGATTTTCACCAGATATGGAGTACCGAGAGAAATTGTAACTGACAAAGGCACCCAATTCACTTCCAATGTAATAATAGAGCTCATGAGAGAATATAATATCAGACATAGGAAGTCAAGCCCTTATCACCCTCAAGCCAATGGACAGGCTAAAGTTACAAATCGGGAAATAGAAGCCATCTTAACAAAGACAGTTCATTTGCATCACCAGGACTGGAGAAACAGACTAATAGAAGCCATCTGGGTGTATAGAACAACTTGGAAGACCACCACAGGGTTCAATCCATTTGAGCTATTATATAGAAAAGTAGCAATGCTACCCATTGAATTTGAACAAAAAACACTGCGGACAACACTGGAGTTAAATATAGATCTTCCTGTAGCACAGGAGTAATTGCTGCTTCTCAATTCCTTGGATGAAATGTGCAAATATGCACTGGAGAGAACTGAAATAGTCTAGAAACAAAGGAAGAAATGGCATGACTCGCATATTAAGAACAAACAGTTTCAAGTTGGCGATTGGGCATTGCTATACGATTCAAGATTCAAAGAAATACCAGGCAAGTTGCAGACAAGATGGCTAGGGCCATATGAAATAAGCCATGTCTTCACCAATGGAGCCATCCAGTTGACCACAATTGACCCAGTGCAATTCAAACTATTAGTCAATGAACATCGGCTAAAGTTGTATGACCAACCTCAAACAAAAGAAGACTTCCTGCAGCAATTCCAACAACAAATTTCAAACGAGCAACATGTAACACTTCCTGCAGCAGAGGGTGAAAAACTTCTTCCTGTAGCTCTTCAGTAAAGTTCCATCAAGCATGTCCATAATAAAAAATTTGTGGTTACATGAAGTACATTCCTCCATTCACTTTCTACTGCTTCTTTCCAACTCATCTCATTTATTTATCTACCACACACCCACCCTCCACGTCATCAAATTATCTTTTCTTTACTTTCAATAAGAGCCAAAGTACGTTGATGCACACCTCTGCCACTTTCATTCCACTCTCGCCACCTTTTACTGGCACGTGCAAAGATCGAATGACAGGTACAATATTTTCAATTTTTTTTTCCATTTTTAGCGCATAGATTTTGATGATTATATCTAGTACTACAATAATTATATCATTACGACACTATGCCGGTTCCCTTCCTCATTCCAAGTCTACCAAGTGTGGACACTTGTCCATGTTATGTAGGGGGAGGGAAGTGTATTAATTCCAAATTGTCATTTCTATTTATGACTAAAAGATTTTATGTCACCTCAAATCTGTACTTAGCCTTGTCTCATTAAAGTTCTATTTTTATATCGCGCAACTATCGTACCTTTATTCCTTAATCCTTCATGATTGTCAGACTTGATGTGACTTATAATTAAGTTAAGTGGCAACCCGTAGTAAAGAATATAATTTATCTTCTTAAAATACATCACCATTGTTCATACTAAGTATAATAGAGGAATTCAGATGGAAGCCCATAGTTTTTAAAAAATGAGTAAGTCTGATATTCAAGGAACAAGGCATTTATCTTCTACAAGGGCAGACAAATTAAAAATTGGCAAGCACAGATGGGAGGCCAGTTACAGAGACACAAGCCAGTACTACATGGTGTGCTACTTTTAGATGTTGAAGCGGTAAGAATATTTAATGCATGTGGCTGGCTAGGATACTTCTTGAGGTTAACAGAATTTGATGAGGACTCCACAGTTGAATTTGCGAGTACATTAGAAGAAGGGAAAGAAACAGTGTGGGGATTGACAGTGGTTGCAAAAAAGGAGCGAATAGCATAATTCACTAGATTACCAATGATTGGGGAACATTACCCCAATGAGCAAGATGCCAGGTCAGCTAGGGTCCAGTTTACCCTACCAGGCGACCCTCCATTGGAGATTACCAAACAAGGGTGCAAAAGAATGTATATCCCTCCATCGTATAATGAGTTGGCTATGCACATCATCAGGTATATTACATGTGAAGGGAGATTTTCCAATTTGCATGCACATCATTTCAAATTACTGAGTTATGTAAGGCATAATCTACCAGTAAATGTCCCAAATTTCTTGTACAATATGCTATGCATTAGTGCTGAGGAGACTCAAAAAGGAAATGCAAATTCTTTCACTCACCATGGCCTAGATAAATTGTTAATAAAAATATCTCTTAGGGATGCCTCTCCCATGGCATGGTCGTAGTTTTTCCAGCACAAAACCCTACAACCACAGATTAACCCTAATGTACAAATTGGTCATGATAATACAATACCAACTGACCCAATCGTCAAACAAGATACCCAAGGGGCAAAAAATGTAAATCTTCAAGAAAGTGTGCCCTTACCTGCTCATGAGAGAAATGTACCTACTTCTTCCTGAATAAAATGAAAATGAAAATTAGAGGAAGAACCTTCAGTTCCTATAGCCAAACCAAAAATCCCTACTTCTTGGAAGGGGAAGAGAAGGAAGTCGGTTCCTGTAGCAGCTACTCCTGCAACAGAGAAACCAAAGAAGGCTACTAAGAAAAAGGCTGTAGAAATTGCAGAAACCCCTGTGTGAAGGAGTCTTGGAATGAGAGGACAACTCCCTGGAGCATCCTCTAAAAGCAAACCCACTTTTCCTTTGCAATTTGATGAACAACCCAATGTGCAAATTATTCCAGATGATTCCCCAAATCAGTCCGTAGTTCCAAACATTACACCACATTAAACATAAACTTATGGAGCTGAACTTGATGTTTATCATAATAGTCCCCCGGAATTCCATTAGAATATTCCAGACATTAACAAGGAGAATGCCTCAGTAATCCATCAGTCAGCCTATGCAAAAACTGCCTTAGTTCCCTACAACAAAACTTGGTTAATAAGTTTCTTAGAGCAGTCTTGGAAGGAACAGAGGAGGCAAAGAAATTAGGCAGAAGATTGTGGCCCAATCACCTTGCAAACATTTCTCTTTGGATTGTGTAATAAGTATGTTCTAACAACAAATTTATGGGGAGAGGAGAAGAAGAAACTTAAAAGAATAATAACAGAGCAAGGAGAAGAAATTGCAGAATTGAAAGAACAATTGGCAAAGAAAAAACAAAAGATGGATCATGCCCTCAAATTGGCTGATCAAATAATTTCATGTAGGCCACCTCCTAGGGTTTACACCATCTATTTGAAAGAACAGTTCCTCTTGTTCTAGCTGATGATGACCATTAAATATATAGACTCTGAGTTCAAGTTAGCCCAATAATTTTATGGCCTTTACCAGACTCTTCCCTCATGGCAGCAAAATCTACTTTGTGAGCTATACATGCATAACTTGATTATCCCATCTGAGACTCAATGGAATCCTCTACTCTACATAGGGGATATACACCTAAGGGTATTAATGTCCTAGATGCATAATGGAGCCAACTATGATAGATAGTTGGAAAATTATAGGGAACAGGAGAAAACAAAGCCATTGCCATTAAGAGAAGAAAGCAGCAAGCCAAATATACAACTCAGAGATTGGCTCAATTTGACTTATGGAAAAATTAAGGAGAAAACAAGGGATAAAATTTTTCGGATTCATACAGATGTCTATGTAGAATATGATGGTTTATCTTACTTTGTCTTCCAGAGATCCCTGGCTAGAGTCAGAAGAAGATGGGGTAGGTTATCCAAGGCATTGAAGAAATCTGAGCCACACAGTCCTATCAACCTCAAAGAAGCTATTCAAAGAGCACCAAAATACATGCAGCTGGGAAGACAAATTAGATAGGAACTCTAGTGTCCACTCACCATGTAGCCACCAATGCTCCTCTGGCCCCTGTATGACATCAATACTAACAGACTTGACCGACTGCAGGAAAATCACAGAGTAGATGTCTGGGAGAAAACAAGGGGGTTCTACTACACCTTCAAAAGCCAAAGGAGAGGGAGAATAGAGGTTGAAGACTTTAGAGCAACTAATAGAATATGTAACACTTGAGGACAAGCATTCAACTTGCCAAGGGGCAAATGATGAGACCGTTTTACATCTCTATTATATTAATCCTTATACTCTATTTTTCAAGTATTATCAGAACAATTGTGAACTTTTAGTCAGTTGAACTTATGTCAAGTAAAGATAGAACCATTAAACCATGGGTGGAATAGATATGTCATATTATGCCAATATTATATATATGTTGCAGTATTTCATATAATAATCAGAATATGTGTTCTAATATCTAGATTAATTTGAATAAGCTACTTGTATGAATATCTTTTGCATGATAACTAATCCTGCCAGGAAGTAGGATTTGTTGGGAGTGGTCGACAACATTGAAGGAGGATATTAAAAATCAGCTTCAAATGGATAAGCCATCATGGCATCAGAAGACACAGCTATCGCAAATCAAGAGCCACTGTTTCAGAGATGCATGAATGTAGCTCTGCTATATTCCCTCCATATTCCCAGCATGTTGACTTGGTTTCCCAGACTTCAATGCATATGTCATGGGTTGTTGCGTTTCCTATTTTTTTTCTCTTTGGCGTGGTTTTAGTTAGATAGTTCCTTTTTATGTTTCAGAATAAAGAAGTCAATCCTCTATTTATAGGGAGGAGATTTATAGTTTGTAAGTTCGGAGATCTTTGGAATACAATGTTCTGATTGTATCTTGCACAACAAGTTCATTTTCAGTTTCATGTATCATTCTCATGTAATCAATTTTGAAAGATAATGAAGTAACTTTTGGTTCATATTCTATGTTCATAGATTAGCGGAAGCTAAAAAAGGGGGCCCACTTGGTAGGTGGATTAGAGTAGAATTAGAATAGATTTAATTTATACATTACCAGCATTTTAGATATAAGATTATAGTTTCTTCCTGCAACATTGTACTTGGTGAATGTTCCTGCAGTGCCTGCAAGAATAGTTATAGTGAATGCTCTAGGTTTAAGTAGAATTTTTCAGGTTGTAGCATTAATTTTAGTAAGGAGTAAGTATGTTTCCTTTCCTGCAGCCCTAGTATAGATTCCTTTCATGTACTTACTTTCCTGCAACATAGATAGAGTGGCTCTTTAAGGAACTTAGTGCACATACTGTATTGTAGCATTTCAAGTTTACATCCCTGGGTTGACAAACTAAATGCACCTCATGGTGGGAGAAGTGATCCTTAGATTGAATAAACTATTCCTAAGAGAGGCTTTGGGCATGATTACTAAGCACCTATTGTGAGGCGGTTCAACAACTTTCAAAAGTTGCTCGGACAACTTTGTCAAATTGTGCAAAAATGGTGGAGAAGTGCCCTAATAGGAAACCAAAGGCATGGTTGGCCTATGTAAGACCTGAGATGACCTAATTCCAAAGTTTAGTCACCTATTGTACAAATTTTGAATTCTGAGAATATAAGGAATTGTTGTTTTGTGTTTAATTAGTTAGTTATTTGATTATAGTAGATCAAGAATGGATTGAATTTTGCACTATAGCTCATAAATGTCTTATGGTAGTTTTTTTTTCTTCTTGTGTGCTCCATTGTTTTGGTAATTTGTAGTTCTTTCTTTAGTATTCTGTAAATAGTTCTATTTTACACTATCACTGGTTTAAACCACGCAGTTTGTAAAGATGCAGACCTGTCTCACTATCCAACTGTTCAATCTGTATGACTTCTTTGGGATAGTGAGTAGACTCAAATTCATAGGAATCCTTTTTAAGGTCTTTCCCTAGGTGAGCCAGTGGTGAGCCCGACTAGGGAAGACAGTGTTGCAGAATGCTTAACTTGTAGGTGTGTGCATTAAAGACCAATTTAGCTACTAGGAGTTGAATTTAGGAGTCTTACAGAGACTTGGTGAAGAGGAGAAGGTCATGCCAATCAATATTGGAGTTTAAATATTGTGGACTATCAAAGCATCCAAAGAAGTCCTAAAACCCTTACAAAACCTCACTATTGGGTTAGGGTAGTGTACAGAGAGTTGGAACCCTAAGACCCCAAAAATATTTGAGAGGTTGGAAAATGAACCTAAGAACCCAAGAAAATCTGATAGGGAGGTTGGATGAGCCAGTCACAAGCTCATGATCCTAGTCTTTCAATAGAATTTAGGGTGCTTTATCTACACACCTATTGACCTATAGGATCTCTGGAAGTTTCTTGATCCCCTGGTCTCCTAACCAACCAAACTACCAACAAAGATTTACCAATCTAAGAACTCTACTTCTTGGTGCTTACTAGCCTGCAACATAATAGCCCTTCAACTCACCGAAAGGACTTCCACCTCCATTCTTGTTAAGTACTCTTATAGAGATGAGGTGGTGCTTCTTGAAACTTACATTTTTTCAAATAAAGGAGTTAGGAGTCCCTCTGGTTTAAAATTGTTAGTCAATTTCCACAAATTGCTTCAAAATAGACCTAATAATTAGTAGCCCTATTAGGCCTCCTATTCCAAAAAAATAGGGATTTTCTCCACTTCCTTCCGAAGTAACCCCACAAATTTTCTTGGGTTCTTAGGTTTATTTTCCAAACTCTCAAAGATTTTTAGCCACTTTTATTTAACCATTTTAACCAGTTGTTTTTCTTAATATTTTGTGTGTTATTGGTTTGGTAGTTTGTAGTTCTTTCTTTAGTTTTTGATAAATAGTTTTGTTTTACACTGTCATTGGTTTAAACCATGTAGTTTGTGAAGATGGAGACCTAGCTCACTATCCCACCATTCAACATATATGGCCTCTTGGGGATAATGAGTATAATCCATGTACATACCTTGTATAAGATCTTGGGCCCTCAAATGTAGAGGAAGCCTTTTTAAGGTCTTGACCTAGGCGAGCCAGTGGTGAGCTCAGCTAGGGAAGATAGTGTTGCAGAATGCTTAACTTGCATGGGTGTACATTAAAGACCAAATTAGCTATTGGTAAATCAATCCTATGTTTTTTTTTGTGTAAATCCCTTTGAGTCATTTTTTTTTGTTTTCCATAAGGTCATGTTGACCATATTTGTGAGTACAATATGGATTGGGGTCTAGTTGAATCTTAAGCCCTTAGAAAGTTGCAATTAGGGGCTAGAAAGTTGTAAAGCCTACTAATTGGTTAAGTAGGGATGATGATGTCAGAATGATGTCAATAGGGTTTGGAGTAGTTTAGAACCATGTTTAAACCATGGTTAGAGCCTATGATGAGATTTGATGAGTGTTTGAACTCATTGTTTTTTTTTACAAAAGCCTTTTTAACTATATATCTATCTCTTCAGAAATATCTCCAAAATATCTCGTGCTTGTTCAACAACTTCAACCACCTTGCACATGTGGCCTGGTTGAGCCATAAATGACCCTTCCATCACTGGAATAGGTGTCCCTATTCATTCCAAGCAAAAATGACACATAGAGAGCCATTGTAGTTGACCCAACTGGTCATAAATATCACATCCCGCATTTTGTGGGTTGTTAACCGACATTACCGAGCACCAACATTGACTTCACTGAGCAACAAAATTATCATCGGTGAACACAAAGACTTCAACACTGAGCATCAAAACAAAAACCCAAAAACAAACATCGACACCGAGCAACATCACTGAGCAACACAACTGACAAAAATACCCGAGAGATGTTACCGACCAATATTTCCAAGAGACATTACCGAAAAACATGCCTGAGCACAAGCATCGCTTATCTGCTAATAATCAATCTTTGGTTGCTAGGGCCTTGTTTCATTTCCAGAGGTTTATAAACTACCTCAATACACACTTAAGCTAGGAAACAACTAACTAGAAACTATGGTGTTTGTTCACCAATTGACCTTAGTCATTACAAAACTGGTAGAACAAAACACCTTACAAACTAAAAATATTTCTATCCTAAAAATGTTCCTAACCTTAGGTGCTCCTACACCAATCAACAAGGGAAGATAGAAGTGAATCAATCTTCATTTTTAGGGGAAAATGTTCTTTTTTAAAGGGAAAAAGATTCATTTTTAGTAAACTCAACCATTACATTTCTACAATCCATATTGTAAATTGAATCTAATTGCTTCTAGAGAAAACTACTTTGAAACAATAAACCATGACTAATAATTTGTTTGATGGTAACTATTCCTTGTGATTTTATCTCTAAATGTTGTTTATCGATCAATTTTTAAATCACTTGACAACCAAATTTATGGCACAAGACATGTGTAGATGGATTGCTCATGCAATAAGCCTATTGACAAACAAGCATTACTGGTGAAATGAAACTTCTAAGTATATAAGTCTATGATATCATCAAAATGTTATTATAAAGGAGTAATAATAATTCATTTGTTTGGGTGACTAATTATTAGTGACTAATTATTTAGTCATTTTTGTTTGGGTGACTAATTATTTAGTCATTTTTATTTGTTTGACCTTGTGATTTTACTCGATGACCAAATTACTCATTTATTTAGTCATTTATAATTTTGAATTGCAAAACATTAGTAGAATTTGATCAGTTTTAGTAATGTGACTAAAAGTTTTAGTCACGCAGTCACATATTTGCCAAATTCTACTAGTGGGCATACACCCTATAGGGCGCGTGCCCTATTTGGCATGTGCCCTTTTAACTATATTGGGATCCACCAAGTCTAAGGTTTGGATTTTCCTTGGGCATCCAACCCAAAGGCTTGGAGTATTCAAACAGGTCTGAGACATTTTTTCTAGCAAACATACAAAAAAATTATATTTTTTTCCTGTGTGCTCCTCATCTGGTTTGCATGTGGTTCAACAAAGACAAAATCAGATGAAATGATGTTCTAGATATCTCTATTAAATATCTAACCATATAATTTGTTTTTGAATTCTGATTATGTTAAGCTTTTCATCTCTAATTTCTTTTGTAAGTATATCCGATATTTGTCAAAAACCAACGTGTAGTATTTTGGGCATAGATTTTGGCTCGTTCATCAAATTTTGAAACAAGTTAGTTTTTTAGAAAATAGACTCCATTCTACACACTCTTAAAAAACTATTTTTTATTTTTTGATTGGTTTTCAATGATTTCTAGGGGGAATACACCCAAATTTCACATTTTTAAGATGTCTGCACTTCAAAAATTCATAAAAAATCATACATTTATCAAATAATTAGTAGAAAAATCTGGGGTAAACTACGTGGTGTTATCTGAATTCTCACTAGAGTGATTAAAAGAATTAAAAAAAAGTTAACATTTTAGGGGGAGCACACCAAATACTATTTATATTTTTCCCAAAAAATAGGACCACTTTTTGTGCTCCCCTATTTGAGGGCCTTAATCTCCACCATTTTCAAAATAAATTAGTAGTTTAGAAACTAGATTCAAAGTAAGTTACAACCCTTGTTCTTGTTGCATCTTGGAATTTTGAGTCTAACTATCTTCAATTTATCATCAAAGTCTAGAGTTTGCTGATTTCAATAAAAAAAAGTGGCATCTTATAGCCCATTTTCGTTCCCCCATCTTTGTGCACTGACCCTTATATATATGGAACTACCCTCAAGGAAGTAAGAAGGATGCCTGTTTAAACATAAATCAATACTTCCATAATTTCCTAAAATATTTGTTAAAGGTTAGATACATATATCGTGATAGGAACATCATTGAGAGAGAGAGAGAGAGAGAGAGAGAGAGAGAGAGAGAGAGAGAGAGAGAGAGAGAGAGAGAGAGAGANGGAGAGAGAGAGAGAGAGAGAGAGAGAGAGAGAGAGAGAGAGAGAGAGAGAGAGAGAGAGAGAGAGAGAATTCTCCAATGTAATTATATTGTATAATAGATGAGAATTATTAGGTGTAAAAACTTTGTGAGATTTGAATTATAGTTTTATAATTATAACCAAAGTTACTTTCAATCATTTCATTTTGAGTTCATTAATAGAAAAAATAATTTTAGTTTTAACCAAATAGTCTATGAATATTAATATTTATAGTCGTATCTTTCACATGCTTCATAAAATAGTTCATTGTTAAATAACTATGTTTAAATGTGTTGTCTCTAGTGAATTAAATCATAAAAGTAACTTATAAAGATAGATTATATCAATAAGAATTATATTTTACATATCTCTCAAATATTATCTTATTTATGAACTTAAAATACATAATTTTCATGTTGACCATTTCTTAAACATGTTACATGGATATTTATTAATGGATGACATTAACTACAATAATAGCTATCGATATATATATATATATATATATATATATATATATATATATATATATATACACACACACACACACTCAATAAGACTTGAACTCTAATAACCAATAACCAAAATTCATTAACCTTCAAGAACCATAAAATCTCAAAATCTTAAAACTATAATGCTAAATATTTTCCAAACTTATTTATCTTCGAACTAAATATTTTGTGAAATTTTAGAATATATCTTACCATGGCGAGATTGAACCATACGATGTCTACATTCTACCCAAATTCACTACATGTGCACATGATATAAATTAGAAATAATTTAACCATATCTTTTGGAAAAAAAACAATATATATTTTAATCTAGATTTCATTGCTAAAAGATAAAAGTTAGGTGTAAACTATTGTAATGGTAAAATGTTTACATATGACATTTTTTTCTTTTAGATTTATTTTTATTATTTTATTTTTGATACAATGACTTGTGTATAAATAGTGTTTAATCTAAATGTTGACAATAAAAAAAAAAATCCAATCTGATTTTTTATGTATATACAAAGGAGAGAGATCTCAAATTTTGATTTATTGGTTCTTTGTCTCAAATCAAATTTATAGGTCAATTTTATGACACAAACATAATCTGTAATTTTTAAATTCAAATTATTGACCAAAGCTAATTCTGAATCTAAGTAATTTTTGGTTTCTAACCATAACATTGAATTTATTAACTTGTGTTCTAGAGTGTTATTTTTTAAGGAAAATCAAAATTCATTTGTATCCAATCTAAAGACCATTACAAATCCATCCAAAACATAAAGAATATTTACAATACCATGAAGATTATATCATCATCTTACATCAACATACTCAAAATCACTATAATTTTTCTTATGATCTTTAAAGTTTTCTATGGAACTAGTGAATCATGAACATGAGATTGACTAAATATCTATTGTCAACATATTTTTAAGTGTGAAATTTCACAAAAACAAACAAGTTCCAGAGAATAAATCAAGTAGAATTCCAATAAAAAAGTAGAGTTTAGATCAATATTTAAAAAACATTAGTTCCACAAATGCGAAAAACTAGTTTTGTAGGTGCATACTTTAACTATATTATTAAATAAAAAAGTCTGTAGAATAGAGGCATTGCTCTAGTACTAATAATATTATAGTGAGAATCCCCATGGACTAGATCAAGATCTAAGGAATGCCTTATCATGGACCGATACAAATCCCCAGATAACCTTAAGCCCAGTTTCATCCTTTTGCTTTGTTTTTGATATAAGCAACAACAAGAGGGTGCTGATCCGAGGTACATAGTTGCTGACTAAACAAACTTAACAATATATTAAATCAGTAAAGTCAGCAGAAGAAAAACTGGTAAATCATCATCTATCTCTATCAAAAACCAAAATATAAAAGCTGAACCAGCAGTGATAAGTATCCCACGTGCAAATAGTATCAAAGTCCAACAACCAAAAAATAATACGAAGCCACGCAGGGCTATTTAACAAAAATAAAGTCTTATGCTTAAAAATTAAATTAATAAAAACTGGCCCATATAAAGGGCTTGGGGTCTACAGTGTAACAACACCCCAACCTGCACTTCACCATCAGTTGGATCCTTTCCCATCCCATAAGCACTTTGACAGTATCAGGTCCTCCCACTCCTCATTGAGAAATTTGAAGAGTTCCCTGCTTCCTTCTATAGACTCCTTTTGAGCAGAGGCCTTCTCATTCAGCAAACAAAGGGTGTGGAAGACGCATGCATCACTTTGAGAGAGAATTTGATAACATTCGCCAGCCTCCTATTTGTGTTGGCCAAGTCCTCATTTAGTTTAGCCACCGTATTCTCTAGATTTACAATCTGGAACTTGATTTTACCAACAAGACCCATGCCCACAACAGTTTTAGGGTTTTCCATCCTAGTATCCAGGGCAGAATCTTCCTTGCCCTCTTCAGCCACAATTTCTTGGTTATCATTTTTCCCCACTTCATGATCAGTATTAGTCTGGTTATCATCCCTGCTAGGGGGCTCAACCGAGACGATCTTCTTTATCAAAAAAATCCTTCATAGCTCATTTCCCTTTGTTTCAACTCAGACTAGCTTATCATTTATCACCGAAATGAAATGATTCACAAGGAAAAAAAATTAGCTGATTGAATTGGGATTGACAATACTATGATCCTTCTAGCTCTAGGACTATTGAGAGACCTTGTTTTAGATTCCTTAATAACAATATGAATATAATAAAACCAGTAACAATAAATTCAACATCACCTATTTGTAGATTTATTGTACTGCTAGTTTTTAGGACAATCCATAAGGAGGTCTCTCATGGTATCTGGAAATCCCATCCAATAATTTGAATTTTTTTCCTTGTGAATAATTCCCCTTTGGGTGATCAGTGATAAGCTCATCTGAGTTGAAACCAGAGCGAAAGGTTGAAATTGGGCTTAAGTATAGCTAGTGTTGTGTGAGTGCATGAAAATTAATTCCCTAGATCATGTTCTAGTCCATGGGGGTTCTCAATATTTGGTCGCCTTACCTGATCCAAGAAAAGATTAGAGGGCACCTTGGAATTGGCCTCCGCAAAGATAAGGACTGCAAGATCAAATCTCTAGACAACCTTAGAAATTTCTCAGGAGAGTGGCAACCCTTCTTCCCACACCAAAGAAGTCCTGTGCACATACAAATACAATGAGAAATGTTTGAATCTACGTAGAACGGTCTGTAAGAATAGTAGCTATAGCTGCACAAACCTTGCTGGAAGAAAGAAATAATTAGAGTTTACAAATAAAATAGAGTAGAATAGAGAGCTCCTTGAAATTAAATCTCAGATTACTTGATTAAAAATGAATGTAAGATTACAAATATAAAATCCACCATATGAATCAGTAAATTATGGTGATAAGTTTCAGTTACAAATGGAACTAAAGATTGCATGAAAAGAAATGGTGGAAGGCCCTAAAAAGTAGTTGGAAGATGCAGATGGAAATAAATTACATGCAGAGAGTTGGAATTAAATAGAACTCTAACACCCTTCCTTAATTCTAACTAAGACAGGAATGAGGAAAGAGGGAAAAAACCTAGTGGGAACAAAACCCCCCCTCAAAAAGATGCTAACAAAGTAAGAAAACTACTGGATTATAGTGTCTTTCACCCCAAGAAGATCTCAGAGAAAGTGAAACTTCTGCTTAGTGAATGTCTTCGTGAAGATGTCAGCAATCTGGTGATATGTGGCACAATAATGCAAATCTATGATGCCATCATATATCAAATCTCATGTGTAGTGCATGTGGATCTCAATGTGTTTTGTCCGTTGTCATTGTACTGGATCTCTACAAATTGCTAGTGTACTTTGATTGTCACACCAAATGAGAGTTGGACTATGAAAATGGATACCTAGCTCAGTGAGGAAGTTCTACAACCAAATATCCTGAATGGTAATACTAACTGCACCTCTATATTCAGCCTCTGTAGAGGATAAAGCAATGGAAGATTGCTTCTTACTTGATGTTGGTTAATAGTTTGTCCTCTCTTAAGATTTTCAATCTTTGACTCTCTATACCCCAAGGTGAGAAAACAAAAGGATGTTTACCAACAAATGGGTCAGTGTATGTCTCCTATCACTGCCCTCTGAATTGACAGGTACAGCTCCCTGATTGTGTATGATATTCAATGAATTTGTTTTTATACTGATCACCAGGTTGTTTCTTGTGTGATTTAACCAAATTGCTTGTAGACAGAAACAATTTAGGCAAGGATAAGATGGAGATAATCTACAATCCTCAGTAGAATGTTGATCGTAGATCATCACATGATTTCAGCATCTAAAGTAATTCTATCCTATTCTATTATGAAATGTAGGTTCTACTTGGTGAACATGAGTAGACCTATATAATGAAAGGCAAATAGAATCACCGCTACTGCAATCACTTAGCACAAAATAGAATTCGGGAAGAAATCATAGTCTCAAAACATAGGTGTACTTTCCATTCAGGAATGCAACTAAAATAAAGAGTGAACAGAGGAAGAATTACAAATGAAAGACCAATTGGAATTGATCACACTACAATTTCTGATGTGAAATGACATTCATTAAGAAAAAGCAATTTCACTTATAACTGTTCTTTTTATTCACCATGCAAATAGACTATCTAAAATGGAACAACAAATAGGAATTCAGATCTGTAAATAGAATCACACTACTTCATTAACAAGTTTTCTGACCCTGTATATTGATTTCTCTTCAGAATTTATAACCTTTACAATACATTAGGCTTCTAGGAGCCCTTGACCTTCCCTCTTCTTTGAATACAAAAAGACAGAATATGAAGGGAAAAACTTTTCGCATCTGAGAACTCGAACAGTCACTTATAGAATCTAGAACTCTTCATTGCCAATTGGTATTATCGAACTGAATCCATTGGGCCACAGAGTCACAAATGCAACCTAGTTTCTGTCATTATTTCATAAGAAATCAATCTCCATAATGCAATTGGCGGAAATTCCCGAACTGGATGCTTTCGGTGGAAAATACCAAAAGAGCTTCTCCTTTCAGAGAATTAGAAAAGAGCTTCTCCTTTTTGGAGAATTGAAAAAGAGCTTCTCCTTTCGGAGAATTAGAAAAGAGCTTCTCCTTTTTAATAAATCGGGCCCACCTTATAATACTTAAGCTTGCGGAAAATCACCGGCTAAGTGCAAAACCCGCACAAGGTAAAGTTTTGCTTTGCGGAAAATCACTAACCGAGGTAGAATTCCATGCAAGGTAAAGTTCTTCTCTTTGCGGAAAATCACTAACCGAGGTAGAATTCCACACAAGGTAAAGTTCTGCCCTTTGCGGAAAATCACTAACTGAGGTAGAATTCCACATAAGGTAAAGTTCTGCCCTTTGTGGAAAATAGAAAAAGTGTTTTGAAAGCCAGTTGTGGGGTCCACCATAGTGCCCTTTCTTCTCTTCTACCTTTTGTGGAAAATTACCAACTGAGTGCGAATTCCGCACAAGGTAAAGTTTTTCTTTGCGGAGAATTGACAACCAAGGTAGAATTCCGCCGCGGAGTAGGTGATTTCTGAAATCTCGCTGAGCTCGTTCTCACTCATCTCTTAACCAAATTGCTCACCGTTTGTTGCATTAGGATCGTTGAGACCCATAGGATCAATCCACACCAGTCTTTGATCTGCACCTAGCTTGATATATTCAACTGCAAACTTTATTTCTCTACCACAACTGGATTGTTCACACGGTGATATGAAGTAGAAACTTAAATGATTCAATGCTGATTCCATTATATGAAAAATCTCTCTTAGTTCTTTTGAATGTCTAAAACTTATGGCTCATGAACATCATTCCACCTACTAAAAAGATCATCAATTGAAAGATCATAATCTTTGCCAGATCGGGTACTACAACTTACCCAATTAATGAGACTCTGAAAACATCCCACTCAGCTTAGAAAAAAAAGGCAATGGAAGAGAAGCCGTGCAAAGATTTCCTACCTATAAATGACTTAGACCTAGACTCAAGAATGACCAGACTGACTCCAATAATGCTAAAAATGGGTGACTGAAAGTCAGACAACAGCTGGCTCCGACTGGGGGATCGTGTACTATAAAGTGCATGAAGAATTCAGCTCCTCTGGTTTCACAAGTGCCTTATCCATTGGGTTGCGGAGTCTAGACCGAAGAGAACAACAAGAAAATGCATACAAGGAGAGCGGAGGAGAGCAGGGCAACTTGAAACAAAGAAAAACTAAACTCAAGGAAAACAACAGCAAAATGAAAAGCAACCGCTAAAACTATGACACAAAAAGAACACCTACCTAACTAACTACTACGTAGGGGTTACCTGCTCTTCAATTATGCATCTGGTATAGCTTCAAATCCTGCCCATTATAGGAATATGGCAGGGA
>MU225699.1:1123448-1135997 GCA_018584345.1 Thuja plicata
TGTCTATCAAGGTCAGCTGGACAAAATTGAGAAGGCAAAACTGGAAATTAGCAAGATCAGAATAAGGCAGACTCAGTTGAGGAATGCACTTGCGCCATCTCTAGCAGTTCTCAATGAGAACATCAAACAGATAGATAACACCATATAGACATATGATCAAGGTCCTTGCATGGATCTGATGAAAATGGAAAAGTTGACATATGCTTTATGTGCGCATCTTCAGACTGTTGATGCAATGAAAGTCTTTTGGCAGAAAGAGATTCAATCTCTTCAAGTTGTGTACCCAGAAGTCTACATGGAGTAAGCATATTGGAGAGTTACATTTTTTTGCACACCTTTGTCATTAATGTCAAAGGGGGAGTAGTATAGAATGTGTATATGCGGAGAAGCATATATGTATATGTATATACAATCATTTTTGTATGAAGTCATTTTGTATAACTTAGCCACATTTCTTTGTTGCCATAAATGACAAAGGGGGAGATTGTTGGCAAGTTGACTTCCTGAGGAAGCATAACTTATTTTGTGTTGTCAATCATGGCAACAAAGTCATACTAAGTTTCTGTCAAAGATAACTTAGAAGATAAAATGACTAAGTATAGAAAACATGATAGACAGAGATCAGCACATCAGCGCACGTGTTAGAGATCACACCAAAACATTCATTCTTAGGTATATACTCTATGGTGTATATACATGCTAGATCCAAACACGTAAAGTACGAAACATCAGTATGAAAAAGTTACAGACAGATTAGTAGACCTGCAGTCCAGGAAATAGAGCATGGAAGCCGAATACAATTTTGATCAGTGTGTATGATTTTATAATGTAATGGCTAAGTGCCTTTAGTTATAAGATTGTAATAATGTAATTAATGTTATAGTAAACATGCTTAGGCTGACTTGTTTGGAAGCATTGTATATTTTTGTTTTAGGGCCGACTAGTGATTTGTTTTGGGTCGCGCCTATTCAGATTTGAAGATATAAGTATGTAATGTAAAGATATGTTACAAGTGTCGATTATGATGTAAGTAGAAGTTACAAATGAACAGTATAATGAAGTTAGAAGATGATATATCTCTTTAAATGAGTAAGAGCATCCGCGCATACACAGAACTGATCAGACAGCAGTGTCATTACAATAGTTCATTTTTGATATAGTGCATATCAACATTCAAAAGGTTGTAGCCTTCATCTTATTGGGTAGTGAGCCTAGGCAGTGAGCCATACACCCCTAACAGGGTTATTGTAAAAGAATCTTAATAGGGTCAGACCCTTAACCAGGTCATTGTACTTAATTTGTAAAGACCGCTTCTAACAGGGAAAAGGAACTTTAACAGGTTCATTATACCTAGTACAATAATTTGTGGGTACTAATCCCCACCGGAGTTTTCCTCTGATCAAGGTTCTCCGTAATCATATCATGTTTTATGTGTTCTTGTGTTATGTTTCTTTGGATGCACATTTGATATATGTTTAATTAGCTGAAATATAATTAATAGATAAACATTGATTCACCCCCCCCCTCTCAGTGTTTCTAACATTATGTTAATCTTTTTTCTGTGTATAAAATGACTCATTCTGGATCTGGCAAGAGAGTTTAATTCACACCAGATTCAGTGAGCATCTATGCCATGCAAGACAACTCCAAATTGTTGTTGGTAAGGTGAATCACCAATCTCATCTCTACACTTTCTCTAACTTTCATGCCAAATTCTACTTTCATCATTTGCATGTGTTAGTAGTAATATAGAATCTGATTTAGCAATAAAGTTAGAGAAAGTGTAGAGATGAGATTGGTGATTCACCTTACCAACAACAATTTTGGAGTTGTCTTGCATGTCATAGATGCTCACTGAATCTGGTGTGAATTCAACTCTCTTTCCAAATCTAGAATGATTCATTTTATACATAGAAAGAAGATTAAAAGAAATCTTTGGAATATGCAAGACATTCTCAAAACTTCCAATTCCAAGCTCTACCCTCCCTATTCTAGTTTCCTGTATAGGTGAACCATCTCCCATAAGAATTGGAGAACCAAAATACGGTTTCAAAGAAGAAAGAGCATCTCTTGTGGTTTCCATGTGGTGTGAAGCTCCAAAGTCTATGATCCATGCATCTGAAGAAGAGTGAACAATAATCAATGCATGAGCATTGTCTCTTGTTTTTGGTGCTTTGTCTTCATGCTTCATCTTGGCACTCTCTGGGATAAGACTACCAAGATTATGCTACTGAAGAGTCTGAGCCATGAGATCAATGGTCTTCTTCATGCATGATGATTCTATATGGAACCCACGGTTGCAATAGGTGCACATTGATTTGCCCTTTTTTTCATTTCCTTTTGAGCTTGTAGATCCATCTGCATCCTTCTTATCTTTGCCTTTGTATGGCTGGTTGGATTTGGAAGTGGGCTTCCCAATTTCATGCACAACAAGTGCATGAGGCTTGGAATTCTTCATTGTGCCCATTTTTATAATCTTATCTTGCTCATGTATAAGGGACTCAATGAATGTATCAAGTGTGGGCATCTTCTAAGTTGCGCCTGTTGTAAGTCTAACTGTGTGGAAAGCAGAGACAAATACTCCATATTCTAGACCCAATTTAGATAGAATAGCAAGGATTAATTTGTTACCTTCCTTGGATTTGTCAATACTACATCTTTTCAGCTGAAGCAGTAAGGCTTTGAATTTTGTGAAGAAATCTTGAATATTATCAAATCTCCTTGGATCTAATAGGTTGAGCTCATTTTCAAGGATATGACCCCGCATCTCATCTTGCTTTCCAAAGAGTGTCTCCAATGTATCCCAAACTTGGCTGGGAGTTGTACAATCCTCAACATAAAACAACAGTTCTGGAGAGATGGATAAGCATAGTAGACCAAAGGCTTCATCCATGCAGTTCAAATATTTGGATTTTTCAACTGCTTAATTGGGTTCAACCTCCATATCCATAACTATCCGATATAGGCCTCTACTTCTAAGCTGAAGCAGGATCTTTGGCTTCCAGTCAAAATAGTTGTATGGAGTGAGAATAACAGAGGCTGTAAATTCCATTCTTTAGACTCTAATCTTTTGTACCTGCAAAAAATTCTCCTTCCTAGCACCTCTGCTCTGATACCATGTAAGAATAGCAGATGTAGCTGCACAGACCTTGCTGGAAGAAAGAAATAAATAGAGTTTGCAAATAAAATAGAGTAGAACAAAGAGCTCCTTGAAATGAAATCTCAGATTACTTGATTAAAAATGAATGCAGGATTACAAATATAAAATCCATCGTATGAATCAGTAAATTACGGTGATAAGTTTCGGTTACAAATGGAACTAAAGATTGCATGAAAAGAAACGGTGGAAGGCCCTAAACAACAGTTGGAAGATGCAGATGGAAATAAATTACAAATAGAGAGTTGGAATTAACTAGAACTTTAACACAGTCGAAGGAATTCAATATTACAAATACTCTACCCCAGCCTGCCAAATTATTTAGTACTTTATCTTTTCTTTCCTAGAGTATGTTTACACAGTCTACTCTCATTTCTTATGTACTACACTTGCAAACAAAATGAATCTGCGCATTCATGGAAAAGCATATGCATACATAGAAGCTCTCAAGTCAGATAGTCTCATATTCTCTAACATATACCCCTGGATTCAAATGCAACATATTATCATATGTTTACCAATCTACAAAGTAAGTCAAACAATTTATTTTTTCTTTTTCCCTTGCCAAGAGTCGTTCCATCAATTAAGCAGCACATATCTTAATTCAATCTCTCAACTTGAGAATAGAAAATTTGAAATAGAAATAATTTCATGTAAGAGAATCTGCATGCATAGAAGCTCCCAAGTATCTACAAAGTAAGTAGTCATTCCATTAATTAAGCAGCACATATCCTAATTCAATCTATCAACTTGAGAATACAAATTTTCTTATAGAAAAACAAATGTAGGATTTCCTAACAGTTGAGAAAATCAGAGAGGAAATAAAAGGCTGAAAGTTTGATGGGTATGGTTGGATATTCCACATACTTTTTTGTTTTACCTTATGAACTTTAAAAGTTATTCTATTCTATTTTGAATGATACAAATGATTTTGCATGTGATTACTATATATTTGACTAGAAATGAAAGAAAAACAATAATAGATATTGTATTACATATATACCAGGAAGAACACACAAGCTTCCATGACCATTTTTGTGAATATACTTGGCAAGAATCTAATCTTCTTCGGGTGTCCAGAGGCCTTTATTCAGGGCACTATACATTATTGTTTTTCTTTCTTGGAGCAGCAGCAAAACCAACTCTAAATAAGGTAGATATTTTCCATGGGTTAGGAAAAATTACCTCCATATTACAACAAACAAGAGGACACATAATAAATGTTATGATTAGCTGATAGGCTTTATGTGCGAGGTTGCTCGTGTACGGCGGCTGACAAAACCTGTCTCACACCCAAAACTGCCAAAATTCTGGTTTTAGCAATAGAAAGTGGTTTTCATCGAAATTTCAGTTTTAAGCGGTAGTTGTCAGTAAACTGTGCGCCCTTTATTCTTCCATTTATTTTATTGTTTATTGGAGATTGTAGGTGAGTCATTCTTAGTTTGCCTTGTATCAGAGGAATTGTGGCGTTCAGTGCTCAATAGTGCATAGTTTAGAGTTGCATAAATCTTTATTTGTCTTGATTAGGACTTGCTAGAATGGCGATTCAGGCATCACTTGAAATCCTAAGTTTCTCGCATTTCGATTGAATGATCGATTGGGTTTCTGCTAAAACTGCTGCTGTGATTAATGGGACCAAAATATGTGAAAAATATAGTTTGAATGTGAGGAATTTATAATTTAAAAACATGACTGGATGTGTTTGATTATAGTAACCTCTTGCTTTCCCTTAGAGGCTTATCTATCACATTTGCATATTGCTTAGCTCTTCCTACTCCGACCATATCTTCTTCTTTCTTCCGGTGTTTTTTTCAACTTTTGCTTTCGTTGCACTGATATGAGACGAGCAAAGAGTACTCTGTTCGCTTTCTATCAGAGTATAAGAATGTGAAACGCATAGTCAAATAGTTCAAAGCAGAAGATTTGTATTATTACCTATAACATCATAAATATTCGAATTGTATCATCAAATAACCATTTCAATTTACTTCTATTTTTTGCACTCTTTTGTTTGTGCTTGCATTTAGTCCCCTTCAATTTTGAGCGTGTCTCCATTACTATTTTTCAATGATACTATTATTAGTATGTTGATGTTTAATGATATTATCATTGGTTTACTTATACTTTGAAATTTTTACCACATAATTATGCGATTCAATTTCAAACTTACGTTTTTTATATTTGGGATTTAAATTTAGTTAAGTTTTTATTTATTAAATATGTATTATTAAAATTTATATAATTTTAAATTATAATCTTTTATTTATATTTAAATTGCTTTAGATATATTTAATTTATATTATAGTGAAAATTTTATCTTATATAAAAACATAGTTTATTAAGATATATAAATAATTTCAAATATATATGTTTGAAATTATAATTTTTTTAATTTTTTGCAATTAAAAATCTACACTTATTTATAAATATAAATATTTAAAATTATAGAATAATGTGACATGCAAATAATGAAATACAAATATAAACCTATATTTTAAAATGACGTGATTCATTTTGAAGATGGATAAACAATAAATAATAAAGGAGATAAGAATATAGTGACAAGATTTAAATAAAAATTAATTAAATAAGATTCCACAATTTAATAATAAAACACTACCTCTTTTTAATCCTTATGTCCTAACCAGAGTAAAACCACATTGTAAATATTGTTCACATCATTCTTAAAGTGTCAATCTTGTTAACTTTATTTGTAGCTATTTTTAAGGTTTTTCAATGATTGAATTCCATTGAGTTTTATTTAATATTAATTTATGAGAATTTATATGCTTACAAATTATTAAGTTTTAATATAATCTAATATATAATATATATTTTAATTTAATATATACACATTAAAGATAAGTTTGAATTTCAATCATTCTTTTGAGACAATTAGATTTATGCTTCTTTTTAATATAAAAGTATTTTTAATTTTATTTCAATATTGACTAGGGTACTATATGTTGATTTGGCCTCATGCATGTCTATAAAATCTCTCATCCATTTAATCCACTATCATTATGGCCCATAAAGATCACACACCTTGCAAATGTTGAGTCATAGTGGGCATAGACATAATTATGACTACTCTTTTCTTTCTTTCCCCAATTTCTCTATTACTATTATTAGTTTATATTTTTAATAAAATTTCTATACTAAAACTTATTAATGAATTGTATATCTTTTATAAGTATAAGCACAAAATATATAATTCTAATGACTCAACTTAATGTTTATTTTTTGTTTACCGTAAATACATGTTTGATTTTCATACATGTCATTTTTTTTTTTTTTTAAATCTCAGTTCAATTGTATATTATTATTTAATCGTATTTAATTATTTTTATGAAACTTTTGTATACCTAGCTCAACTACTTGTAGATGAATCACCATCCCTAACTCTTGTGGTATCATTGCACTAACTAATTACATGATGTGATATGAAAAATAAGTGCAAAACAATCTCCTCTAGATTTTATGATGCCAAATCATTCACCTGATTCACTATCATAGATATCATTTGCAATTTGGTCAACTTATCCATATTTTCTAAGATTGACACTACAAGCTTGTTGCAAGGTATAAACAAGCTTCTCAATTATAGTGCAATTAATGACAGAAGATAACGATGTCGAGCTATAGTTTTTGCAAGACAAAAGTGAACCCAATTTTGCATGATAGATGCAATACAAGGAATTAATATAGTTCATAGGCACCTAATCAATGCTCAACATTGTAGCAATAAGCATTTTATTTATTTGTTTAATTGTTCTTCGTATTAATTCAAAAAATTGGGTTTTTAGTATTCAGTAGCACATACACTCGATATGAACTATTAGTTGATGGTCCTCTTTTTCACAAGACTCAAGTTCTTGCACCTCTTATCGGTGCAAGTGCTAGTAATAGTTTTCATCAGCCAAATTGCATGGAGAACATGGTCCCTGATCTGTTTCTTTCTTGCTGGCGTACTGCTGCAGCGGAATAATGAAGTCTGAAAAACTCAGAACACCAAAATAATCACCAGCGTAATAATAGTGAAGGTGGAGTACATGGTAGCTAAACTGCTATTCCGTATCGGCAAATAGTTTTCAGACCATCAGAAACAGCTTTCGAATAGGAAAAGAATCATTTGCCATTTTATCTTTGTTCTTCGAGGTTAGTTCTTGAAAATTGCCACATGACAATGTGGCGTGTGCAGTTACTTCAATCTGACTCAAATAGCAGCATTGGAATGCTCTGACTAGAATGACACGATACTTAACTCCAGCCTAGGCATTAATTTTCTGATTTATTAATGCTAGGATATTGTTTTGCTTCATTTCTTGAGTATATGTCGGATTGCCTAGTAATTAATTTAGTTAAGTTAAGGAGTTAGATCCTTTAACAGTGTTTTGTTAAGTCAAAGTTTGAACAGCTAATACACTGTTTGTAACATGACTTTGGGAGGGGCTTAAAATGTTATTTTAATCTTGTACATTCCAATCTTAAATATGCAAATCATTATTGAAGCCTTTATTTTTGGTTTTAGGGTGCACGATGGAAATCTATATTAAATATTGACAGTTTATATATCAATACTAAATAGAGTTTAAAAAAAATCCAAAGAGATGGTTTATTAAAATTTGTATAGTAATAAAGATTGGAGGTATTGGTTAAAATGACATTTAGGCTATTACTACGTAATAGCTTTACTTTGTTTGAATTGATATATCTTCATGAGATTAAGGGTACGAAAGAGGGAATATAAATTCCATTAAACTTAGCACATTGCCTTGCAGATTAAATTAAGAACTACTTTCAACATAAATTGTATTCCTTTAGATATTAAATTTCCTTTTTAAATAATATGTGTAATTAATATCATAGTATTTAATTTGATTTTTTTAATAAAGGTTTAAAATCTCTCTCTCTCTCTCTCTCTCTCTCTCTAAAAAAAAATCCAAATCAAGAATGTAAGTGGATCAATGTTCAGTGGGTCAGCACCTCTAAAGTTAGGGAAAAATATGTTTTGTTGCCCCTAAAAGCTATTTTTTTGATTTTTTTTTTCCAAATGGCCTTAATTATATACTATAGAAGAATCAATATGTCCTTAAAAATAATTTAAAACTAGGAAAACAAATTCCAAAATGAGAGAGATATTTTCTTCCCAAAATGGCCTCCAAAATTTAAAAATCATGTTGTTTTTTGATTTCATAAAATCGCAATCATGCTTTGATCCAGTTTTAAGGAAAATAGTTGAAAGAAAAAGAAAATATGGTGTAAAAAGAGAGAGAGAGCATATCAAAGAAAAAGAAGAAATATGATATAGATAGAAAGAGGTGAAAGGTAACGAAAGGGGTAAGATAAGATAGAGATAGGGAGGGACAAAGGAGTGTCTATGTGTGGAGTAAGAAAGATTTAAAAGGTAGGGATAGGAAGTTGATAGGGTGAGTTTGTGAGTTGAGAGAGACATAAGAATAACATAAGAATATAGAAATAGAGAGGGATAGAGATCCATAAATATATCACAATATCAGCATGAAGGCATTCTGCATCTTATCATTGTATTTCATATCTAGTTAATAATCGTTGAATATTTTTAAATTATTTTTGATAGTTACTATTATGGTTTAATAATCTATAGTTTGTATTAGTTTGTTAATACTTTTAAAATTATATAAGGATAAATAATTGTGGAAGTTATAAAATAAAAAGGAATTTTTAAAGTTTATTAGATAATATAATAAATTTATATAAATATAAATTTGCATTTTTAATAATATTTTATAAATATAAAAATAATTTCTATAGTTTTTCTAATTTTATTTGTATAACATTTATATTTTTTGGTATGACATATATTAAGATCTAATATATATCTTTCACTACGTTCATTTTAAAAGGCTTATTTCTACATTTTTCAAGATTAAATGTTTCTTCTTGGATCCATAATTTGAAAGATAAGAAAAATTATATAACATTACACGAAATGGGGGTTATAGTGAGAGAAAATTAAAATAATATTTATAAATAGTTTATATATAGCAAACAAAAAGAGCCTCAATAAATTACATACTTTAGATATTTCAAAATCTTACCAAGAGGATTGGCCCAATCTCTTTCTCCTTTCTTTCCCCACATTCTACTAATTTATATTTTGATATAAGTCGTTGTCCTAACTACAATAATTTTAGAATTCATATAATTATGTAACGTATTATATATTATTCTTAAAAACATTTTAATGAATTTAAATAAAATTTAAATAATTTAATTTATTTTAAAGGTAATAACTTTGAACGTAACTTTAATCCTTAGCGACATTATATTTTACTACTTTATAATAATATTAGGTAACCCTAAGTTAAGATTTAATTCTAACAATATTAATATTATATACTAAAATAGATTTATATTTATCAATATTATATTATGTTACTATTTATTTTATTGTATTTATATTTTGTAAACTATTAATGCTATTAATTTTTCTTATAAATAAAAACAAATAAATAATGTTTTTATACAAGTTAAAAAAAAAACTAATATTTATTATAAACAAGTACTATAATAATTTTTATTACTCATTTTTATATCTAACAAAACATACCCAAATATTTTGCTTTTCCATTTTATCCTCCGCTTTGATTGCCCTTGATGTAAACATGACTAAAATTTGAGTGACATGTGAAAACCTTCTAGTGGGTTTTAAATCTTATACTTGTATGATGTGATGACATTAATTTTGCCATTAGTACATTTAGTGAAAAACATTCACAAAGATCATCAGTACAAGCATTACCAGTGGACTACAAGCATAACCGGTGGACAACAAGCATACTTGACAGAACAAAAGGTCACAAGAAAATGCTAAGTATGAAATTGACCGACGAACACTGACAAGTGTTGCACCGATGAAGTGAACATGACATCACCAACGGGTAAATAGCATAACATGGAGATCATCACCGACGATACAGCTTTGAGAATAAAACTGGCGGAGCAGAAAAGACATACCCGACGACCAGTTCAAGAAAGGAACACCGACGGAAAAGAAAACCGACCGTCAGAATCGACAGTCAGTTAGAGAACCTGCAAATAGTGGATCTGAGTTTTACAGGTCAGATAAAGCACTGTAATTCTATTTATAGAGTTTTAATTTGTTTTAAATCATAACTTGAGGGTCAAGCGAGCTTTATGAAATTTTTTTAAAGCATTCTAACGGATCTAAAACATATCTAACTAAAGATCAAGGTCAAGTTGTAAACCTTGGATCTAGAGTTAACTTGTGAAGCGTGAATCAAGAATTAGGCTAAAATCTAGTATAGATAGATGTTCAAATCAATTATGAGTTATGAATTCATTATTATTGATAGCCACAAAGAGCATCTAAGGAGCAGAAGGCAGAATTCATGCAAAGTTCAGAAACAGATCATATCAGTTGTCAAGAACACACAAAGGCTACCGACGAGCAGACAAAGGTATTATTCAATCATGGAAAGATGATTACACATACATAGGAAGCTTTATTGGATCTGTTATCAGAAATTATAGATTGCATACATCATCAGATCAAAGACTTATGTAGTTGCATTCTAACAAGTGCATCACATCTAAAATCCTTTTGTAGAAGGTGGACTTAACCGTTCTTTACAAATCTCTTAATAGATTGCACACTTAACAGTGTTGCCAAAGCTTCAAATGAAGTAGATCTTAACAGGTCTCCATTGTAATACTCCTAACAGGGTAGGTCATAAAAAGTGACCAATTGTAAGCCTTAATCGACCTCTTCTTATTTGCAGATAGTGAAGTCTTATGGGTAAAAATCCCCATCCCAGTTTTTACTTCGTAACATGAGTTTTCTGTGATATCATATTTTGTGTCATGTGTTATCTATTTTCATGAATGTTTCTTGTATGGTTAAATATTAAAGAACTTATGATATGATTGCATATACAGAAAGAAAGATGAACAGTTAGATAAGATAATTTACAAACTGATGATTAAGGGTTAATGGGCTAACCAAGAAAAGTTTTAGAGTTACTGATTCACCCCTCTCCTCTCAGTATATCATTCTAATATAATTCCAACAATTGGTATCAGAGATAAGTCTCTTTCTTGAAAAGCTTAAAGACTTAAGAGAAAAGATCAGAGTAATGGAAAAGTACAGACTCGACAAGACTATTGAGAATGAGTAGTTACAGATGCAAATAAACTATGAGCAGTATAAAGAGGCTAGAATCAACTTGAGAAAGCTTCTCAATGAAAGAAAGGATATGGCAACCAGGATGAATAAGAAAGACTACAAAGAATTAGAAATACAAGATTACTTTAACATAGTAGAATCATCAACAAGCAAAGCTTCAGACACATCAGTAGAAGAAATTACAAGTCTACAAGAGGTTAATCGATATCTGACAGATCAAATCAAGATGCTGCAAATCGGTCAAGAAACTCAAATGGTGAAAATGATTGATGTCATGAATGATGCAAGAAAAGCTGAAAATGAAAGATCAATAGCCATTGATGATAGAAGGAATATAATAGAGAAGCTACAATAGAAAGAACTAGAGATTCAAAGATTTACTGAGCATCACCATGAGGTTACCAACCAAATTATTCTTATGAGTCAAGAAACAAACAGATTAAATATAGAACTCATTGAAAGAATAAAGATCATTGGTGAGCTAAGAGAAGAGAATGAAAAATTGAAGCATGAAATCAAAGTCCAAAATCAACACAATGAATTGATCAAAAAGGTTGAAGATAGCAACAAAAGGATGGATGATTTTCTTGATAGACAGAGAAGAGTCAAAAACTACACAGGATTAGGGTACAATGAAAATGGTGAATCTTCTAATCAACCAGATCAAAGGAATGCTTTCACAACCCCAAGATACAAGAAGTTGTCATGCAATCATTGTGGAAAACCCGGCCACACCTCAAACATCTGCAGAAGAAAAATGAAAGGTATTTCTCAAGCACAATCCACTTTCATTGGTAATTGTTATAAATGTCAAAAGAAAGGACACAAGGCACATGAGTGCAGATCCAAAGTGACAAATCCAAAGAGAAAAACCTATATGGACAAGTAATGTCCTACATGCAAGATGAATGGGCATACACATAAGGAATGCTGGAAAAAGAACAACGAGGCATGGGCACCAAAGGAAACTGATAAAAGCTACAAACCAACAAAATTAGGTAACTCATATGTTTGGGACTATAACACATGGGTAAACTGCACAACATGTGGAAGGTATGATCATATTGATGCCAACCATATGAGAAAGTGGACCAAAAGGTCAAGAGGTTGGACCAATCCAGGTATGGCATGTTTGCATTGTCATAAGGTTGGACATGTGATAAAAGATTGCAAAGACTGACTGACAGACACAAGTACACATCCC
>MU225699.1:1136047-1158255 GCA_018584345.1 Thuja plicata
GTCATAAGGTTGGACATGTGATAAAAGATTGCAAAGACTGACTGACAGACACAAGTACACATCCCAATGGAAATACCATTGATGACATCAAGAGAATGAGAAACAAGATGTGGGTAAAATCCACAAATACTGAAGGTGCTGGAACAAGAAATTCAAATGGTGACACCCCATCCAATCGATCCAGTGACATCACTACATCCAACTAGATTGCACAAGTAAGTATGAAACTGCATTATGACAATTTATATTATGCATTGGTCCCATTACAAATAGTTGATATTGTAATATTAGCATGAATAAAGATGCAATATATTGTTATTTGCTAAAATATTGAAAAGCAACCATCGGTTATTGGGCACAATTTGCATTGGTGATCACACACAAAAAACTTAGCACTTCTTACCATGTATCGGTCATTACACAAGCTAAGTGTAAATTGACAAACATCGGTGAACGATTGAATCAGCAAAAGCTATCATTGCAACTTTACCGACAATCATCGATGAAATCACCAAAGCCGCTAAGCAACCCCGATGCTTTGCACAGACACCGAAGATGTTATGAATGTCTCTACCAACAAACTCAATCTTTGTATACTGATGAGTTGGTAAGCATTAATGGTAACTTTGGGCACAAAAAGGTTATAAGAGCCCGATAGGAAAACTCATTTTCGCACCCGCGATTTTTGAGCAGGGCAATTTTAGAGAAATTTGGAGAGTGACCCAGGGAATCAATTTGACACGAAGCATTCACATTCACAGGCAATCATAGAGAATCCATAAGTAATCACACTCACCGACTGCACTATTTTATTTGTGAAAAGCCCTAAATTTCTGCAATACAATGGCATCAACTTCTAGAGTTGAGAAGATTAAGGAAGATAAGAAGAAATCCTTCAAGCTTGTCAGTAGAGGCTCTTGTACTGAACTAAAATACAAGCTACACCCAGAAATAGCATCAAAACCCGATGATTCTGGAGCATTCTCTAGAATCCCAACTAGGGTTTTACTGGTAGAGGACGTAAGGTCCTATATTTACAACAAGATCTAAGAAATAGAAGATCTAGACCTAGATAATGCCTACAGGGAACTATGTGATGATGCTGGAAAGATCAAAGAAGAACATAGACATCTGGAAGTAAAGGGACTCATAAATGCACTGCATTTTCCCAAGGTCTTCAAAACAGAATGGATAAAGATTGTTCTTAGTAGAGTTCACAATAGGAATCTATGGCTAAACATGCCAAAGGAAATAACAAAGGATGTTATTCACATTGTTACTGGTTATCCTACAACTAATAAACCACAAGCTCACAAGCACCCATCCCTGGCAGAAGTGGAAAAAATAACTGGTGCTAAATCGGACAAAAGAGCACTAAAGGTCAACACCATTACTGACGTAGAGCTGAAGTTTGGAGCATGTGTTGTTGGATATAAAATCTTCCAAGTGAGAAGAATGAACAACATATCAAGTACAATAATGAGCACAACATACAAGATCACCAAACAGGGAAAGAAGATGGATCTTGCAGAGACCCTGTTACATCAACTAGAGGAGAACATGTACACAATAAGATCTTCAAGGACAAACACTTGTAAGTTTGGTTCCCTCATAATGTGCATATTATTTTACTTTGAAGAATACTTTCCTTCAATAGGAAAAGTTGTATGGGAAACAAGCAAGCCCATAACCATTCAGATAGGTGAATTCATAGAATCACTAGGAACAGATTTTGATAATGTTATGCATGAGTATTTCAAAACCATTAAGGAAATACTGCAAGCCAGAACAAGAATTCCTGAAAATTTGATAGAGGAACATAGAGAGAACATATGTTTCATGGTAGATACTAATTTCACATACATCCAAGCAGTAGTACCTAGAAAATCGTGGCTTTCAAAATAAGAATATGAAATAAAAGCAGGACTAGCCAAGGAGTGCATTGAGGCACTACTAAATGAACCAATGGACAACAAGCATCAAAGATTTGGCACCTATGAAGAGGCAAAAAAAAAGACTAAAAAAAATCTTGTTGTCAAGAAGGTTGTAAAACAATGAAAAAGAATGGTGAAGAATTTGAAAAAGAACTTGAATATATCTTCTGAGGAAGAAGAAGAAAGGGAAGGTGAAGAGGAACAAGAGGGTAAGGAGGAACTCACCAAGGACCAGCTAGCCATCGATGATACAGTAGAGAGAAATGAATTAGAGGAAGAAAAGTCTGATTCACCACCTTCTCCTCCACCTAAGAAGACAAGAACAAGGAGTCAAACAGCAAAGGATGCAACTCCTTCTCCCATGGTAAAAGAAAAGGTGTATAAAAGGAAACCTGACACATCAAAGGCAAAACAACTAGTTAGGCCACCTACCAAAAGGAGGAAATTTGTTCAGACAAATGAGGATTTAGAGGACTTAGCTATGGATGAGCTTGACACTGCAATCAAACAAGCAAAGGAAACAACAAAGGCAACATCAACTACTGAAAACATTGATGAAATATGTAAGTACATTTCTGAAGCATCATCTATTGGACATCCTAAGATTAGGAAATGGTTGAGATGGGATTCCCTAGAACAAAATAAGATTGAAGATGCACTTATAGCTAAAATGTGAAGACACTATTATATCCCACTACAATACACTACACGTGATGTACCACAAGAATTGTTAATTAGAATATCTTCTAGGCTCATATTTGCAGTCCATGAGGAGAAGAGGATAAGAGAAAGAGTACTTGTTTCTCTAATGCCTCCTAAATCAAAAAGAGAAGAAATCAATGAAATCATAAAGAAATATGGGAAAAGTTTCTCACCCAAAATGAGAGCTTATATATTTCTTGAAGAAAAGATAATAGAGCTAGAACAAGAAACCTATGATAAATGGAGCAAGATACTCAATCCTGCTGAGGAGAGTAGTTATGAGAAGGGAAATGTCAATCAGAGAGATAATTCAGTAATTGAGTTAGATAGTGAAGAAGTACAAATAAATTTCCAGAAATAGGTTGATATTATAGATGAAAGATGGTCTAAAGACAGTGAGGAAGATCAGGTACCAGCAAGTCCAGTTCACATCAGTTTAGAGGATGAAGAAGTTACCAAAGAAGAGTTAACAATAAAAGGTAACTTAGATGATGGCATAAATGATGAATCATGGTTAGACAACATTTTAAATACCACTACAGGATAAGACCTTAGAGTAGAAGTACAAAAGGATGAAGATATAAATATTGCAAAGGGCAATACCGACGAATAGGATACAAGTATTGATACTAAAACATTCAATACACTGACAAACATGAATATATTAATATATGCTATTGATATTCAATCAAGTCAAGATAAATCATCTAAGAAGGATGATGATATAACCAAGGATATGGGTACTGATGAAAACAAAGATGTATCCAACACTCAAAAGGATACAGATACAAAAATGAAAGATGGAACCGACAATCAACAAGAAGTGTCAAAAGAACAAAACAAAGAAGCTAATAACAAAATAGAGGATACACTGAGAAAGGGTGAAGAAAAAGATAAAAGTGAACGAGTCAAGAAGGATGAAGGAATAAAACTTAAAGAAGATACATCTGTTGATACACCTAAGGCAAATGAGGAGACATCTTCACCAAACCAGTCGATGGACTCAAAACAAATACAAAAGGATGTTTCATCTTCTCGACCCTCACCTACCAAATCAACCCAATCTCAAGCTTTACAAATGGTAGTACATCAATCTGCAACCCAGGAAAAGAAGAAGAAGAAGAAAACATTGAAGAAATACATTTTGGCTGTTACACTGGATGAAGTAATAGAAGTTCCAAACTGGGATATTACCTCTTTGGATAGTGATAAAATTCAAGAGTTTGGAGTGCTATGTCAAAGGAAAGCCATTCAAAATAAAATGATACAAGAACATAGGGAAACAATGACACTTGACAAGGCAACAGACATTCTTCAACAACTCATTTCTGAGGTAAAACTTGAAGCAAATGCTACAGTTAAGGAACAAATAGCTGTTCCTAGTGACGTAATCACAAACCAGAATATAGATGCAAAACAAGCTATGGAAGAACAAGCAGAAAAGAAGTATCAATAAAAGTTAATTGATAAAATCAGCCAAGAAGTGGCACTAAACAAGGTAAATCTCTCTAAACTAACTAAACAATTAGAACCAATGATTGCTGAAGCAATTACCTTAGTTCAAAAGATGTGCACACTTGAAAAATTTACAAAGGAAAATAGTGACAAGTTAGCAGAGATATATTCTACTGTCACAGTAAGTGCACAAAGCCTAACCTCAAATACAGACAATAACAAGGCACATCATGACAAGGTCATTGAGGCTAATATGCTAAGGCAAGAAATATGGGATGCTGAAACACAACTAAGAGGTGAGATTACAGAACTACATGTAGACATTCTGCCCAATCTTACTATTCTACAGCATCATATTTTTGAAGCAAGAAACCTTATTGCAACCCCAAAGATGTCTGTAGTAGACAACATCTATGATATACATGTAAGGATATCAATTGAGCACATGAATCTAGAAATGCTAAAGGATAAATGAGAAAAGATGATGGAGGAGATCAAGTCCTCACATTCCCACTTTTTTGACAAGTTGTAAGTACCTTTGCGTTTATTATAAAAAAAGGAGGAATAGAAAGGAAATGTATATTGTATGTACAAGAAGAGTAAAGACAATTATATATAATATCTCAAAAAGGAAGAAAATAAAAGTACATTTAAGGATATGTATATATACTTACACTTACCAACATATACATATGGGGAGTCATTCAAATGACTAAGGAAGAAGTATACACAGGTGTACATACTAATACACTCAGTATGTCGCACATATCATGTTTTTGATACTAATGTCAAAGGGGGAGATTGATGACATTAGTTTTTCCATTAGTACACTTAGTGAAAAACATTGACAGAGATCATCGGTACAAGCATTACCGGCAGACTACAAGCATAACCGGTGGACAGTAAGCATACCCGATAGAACAAAAGGTCACAAGAAAATGCTAAGTATGAAATTGACCAACGAACACTGATAAGTGTTGCATCGACGAAGTGAACAGGACATCACTGACGAGTCAATAACATAACATGGAGATCATCACCGATGATACAGTTTTGAGAAAAAAACTAGTGGAGCAGAAAAGACATACTCGATGACCAGTTCAAGAAAGGAACATCGACAACAAACAAAATTGACCATAAGAACTGACAGTCAGTTAGAGAACCCGCAAATAGTGTATCTGAGTTTTAGACGTCAGAAAAAGTACTGTAATTCTATTTATAGAGTTTTAGTTTGTTTTAAATCATAACTTGTGGGCCAAGCAAGCTTTATGAAAATGTTTTAAAGTATCCTAACGTATCTAAAACATATCTAACTAAAGATCAAGGTCAAGTTGTAAACCTTGGATCTAGAGTTAACTTGCAAAACGTGAATCAAGAATTGAGCTAAAATCTAGTATAAATAGATGTTCAAATCAATTATGAGTTATGAATTAATTATTATTGATAGCAACGAAGAGAATCTAAGGAGAAAAAGGTAGAATTCATGCAAAGTTTAGAAACAGATCATATCAGTTGTCAAGAACACACAAAGGCTACCGACGAGCAGACAAAGGTATTATTCAATCATGGAAAGATGATTACTCATATATAGGAAGCTTTATTGGATCTGTTATCAACAATTAGAGATTTCATACATAATCAGATCAAAGACTTATGTAGTTGCATTCTAACAAGTGCATCACATCTAAAATCCTTTTGTAGAAGGTGGACTTAACCATACTTTACAAATCTCTTAACAGAGTGCACACTTAATAGTGTCGCTAAAGCTTCAAATGAAGTAGATCTTAATAGGTCTCCACTGTAATAATCCTAATAGGGTAGGTCATCAGAAGTGACCAATTGTAAGCCTTAACCGGCCCCTTCTTATTTGCAGATAGTGAAGTCTTTTGGGTAACAATCCCCACGACAGTTTTTACTTCCTAACAGGATTTTTCTGCGATATCATATTTTGGTCATGTGTTATCTATTTTCATGAATGTTTCTTGTATGGTTACATATTAAAGAACTTATGATATGATTGCATATACATAAATAAAGATGAACACTTAGATAAGATAATTTACAAATTGACTATTAAGGGTTAATGGGCTAACCAAGAAAAGTTTTAGAGGTATTGATTCACCCCTCCCCTCTCAGTACATCATTCCAATATAATTCCAACAATTGGTATCAGAGCTAAGTCTCTTTCTTTAAAATCTTAAAGACTTAAGAGAAAAGATCAGAGCAATGGAAAAGTACAGACTGGACAAGACCATTGAGAATGAGCAGTTATAGATGCAAATAAACTATGAGCAGTATAAAGAGGCTAGAATCAACTTGAGAAAACTTATTAATGAAAGAAAGGATATGGAAACCAGGCTGAATGAGAAAGACTACAAATAAAGAGAAATACAAGATTACTTAAACACAACAGAATCATCAACGAGCAAAGCTTCAGACACATCAGTAGAAGAAATTACAAGTCTACAAGAGGTCAATCTACATCTGACAGATCAAATCAAGATGCTGCAAATCGGTCAAGAAACTCAAATGGTGAAAATGATTGATGTCATGAATGATGCAAGAAAAGCTGAAAATTAAAGAACACTAGCCATTGATGATAGGAGGAAAATAACAGAGAAGATAAAAGAGAAAGAATCAGAGATTCAAAGACTTACTGAGCATCACCATGAGGTTACCAACCAAATTATTCTTATGAGTCAAGAAGCAAACATATTAAATACATAACTCATTGAAAGAATACAGATCATTGGTAAGCTAAGAGAAGAGAATGAAAATTGAAGCATGAAATCAAAGTCCAAAATCAACACAATGAATTGATCAAAAAGGCTGAAGATAGCAACAAAAGGATGGATGATTTTCTTGATGGACAGAGAAGAGTCAACAACTACACAGGATTAGGGTACAAAAAAAATGGTGAATCTTCTAATCAACGAGATCAAAGGAATGCTTTCACAACCCCAAGCTCCAAGAAGTTTTCATGCAATCATTGTGGAAAACCTGGCCACACCTCAAACATCTGCAGAAGCAAAATGAAAGGTATTTCTCAAGCACAATCCACTTTCATTGGTAATTGTTATAAATGTCAAAAGAAAGGACACAAGGCACATGAGTGCAGATCCAAAGTGACAGATACAAAGAGAAAAACCTATATGGACAAGTACTGTCCTACATGAAAGATAAATGGGCATACACATAAGGAATGTTGGAAAAAGAACAACAACGCATGGATACCAAAGGAAATTGATAAAAGCTACAAACCAACAAGAGAAGGTAACTCATATGTTGGGGACTATAACACATGGGTAAACTGCACAACATGTGGAAGGTATGGTCATATTTCTGCCAACGATATGAGAAAGTGGACCAGAAGGTCAAGAGGTTGGACCAATCCAGGTATGGCATGTTTGCATTGTCATAAGGTTGGACATGTGACAAAAGATTGCAAAGACCGACTGACAGACACAAGTACACTTCCCAATGGAAATACTATTGATGACATTAAGAGAATGAGAAACAAGATGTGGGTAAAATCAACAAACACTAAAGGTGCTGGAACAAGAAATTCAAATGGTGACACCCCATCCAATGGATTCGGTGACATCACTACATCCAGCTAGATTGCACAAGTAAGCATGGAACTACATTATGACAAGTTATATTATGCAGCAGTCCCATTACAAATAGTTCATATTGTAATATTAGCATGAATAAAGATGCAATATATTGTTATTTGCTAAACTATTGAAAAACAACCATCGATTATTGGGCACAATTTTCATCGGTGAACACACACAGAAAAGTTAGCACTACTTACTGGAATGTATCAGTCATTACACAAGCTAAGTGTAAACCGATGGACATTGGTGAATGATTGGATCGACAAAAGATGTCATCGCAACTTTACCGACAATCATCGGTGAAATTACCAAAGTCGCTAAGCAACACCGACGCTTTGCACAGACACCGAAGATGTTATGAATGTCTCTACCGACAAACTCAGTCTTTGTATACCGATGAGTTGGTAAGCATTAATGACAACTTAGGGCATAAAAGGTTATAAAAGCCCAATGGGAAAACTCATTTTCGCACCTGTGATTTTTGAGCAGAGAAGAGAAGAGCGATTTCAGAGCAATTTGGAGAGTGACCCATCATGAATCAATTTGACATGAAGCATTCACATTCACAGGCAATCACAGAGAATCTGTAAGTAATCAGACTCCCCGACCGCACTATTTTATTTGCAAAAAGCCGTAAATTTCTGTAATACGATGGCATCAACTTCTAGAGTTTAGAAGATTAAGGAAGATAAGAAGAAATCCTTCAAGCTTGTCAACATAGGCTCTTGTGCTGAACCAAAATACAAGCTACACCTAGAAATAGCATCACAACCCGATGATTCTGGAGCATTCTCCAGAATCCCACCTAGGGTTTTACTGGTAGAGGATGTAAGGTGTTATATTTACCATAAGACCTCAGAAATAGGAGATCTAGACCTAGATAATGCCTACAAGGAACTATGTGATGATGCTGGAAAGCTCAAAGAAGAACATAGACATCTAGAAGTAAAGGGACTCACAAATGCACTCTATTTTCCAAGGGTCTTCAAAACATAATGGATAAAGATTATTCTTAATAGAGTTCTCAATAGGACTCTATGGCTAGAAAATCCAAAGAAAATAACAAAGGATGTTATTCACGCTGTTACTAGTTATCCTACAATCGATAAACCATAAGCTCACAAGCACCCATCCCTGGCAGAAGTGGAAAAACTAACTAGAGCTAAATCAGACAAAAGAGCACTAAAGGTCAACACCATTACCGACGTAGAGCTAAAGTTTGGAGCATGTGTTGTTGGATATAAAATCTTCCAAGCGAGCAAAATGAACAGCATATCAAGTACAACAATGAGCATAGCATACAAGATCATCAAACAGGAAAAGAAGATGGATCTTGCAGAGATCCTGTTACATCAACTAGAGGAGAACATGTGCACAATAAGATCTTCAAGGACAAACACTTGTAAGTTTGGTTCCCTTGTAATGTGCATATTATTTTACTTTGAAAAATACTTTCCTTCAGTAGGAAAATTTGTATGGGACACATACAGACCCATAACCATTCAGATAGGTGAATTCATAGAATCACTAGGAACAAATTTTGATAATGTTATGCATGAGTATTTCAAAACCATTAAGGAAATGCTGCAAGCCAGAATAAGAATTCCTAAAAATTTGATAGAGGAACATAGAGAGAACATATGTTTCATGGTAGATACTAATTTCACATACATCCAAGCAGTAGTACCTAGGAAATCATGGCTTTCAAAATTTGAATATGAAATAAAAGCATGACTAGCCAATGAGTGCATTGAGGCAGTACTAAATGAACCAGTGGAAAACAAGCAGCTAAGATTCGACACCTATGAAGAGGCCAAACAAAAGATTAAAACAAATCTTGTTGTCAAGAAGGCTATAAAATAGTCAAAAAGAATGGTGAAGAATTTGAAAAAGAGCTTGAATATATCTTCTGAGGAAGAAGATGAAAGGGAAGGTGAAGAGAAACAAGAGGGTAAGGAGGAACTCACCGAGGACTAGCTACCCATCGGCAATACAGTAGAGCAAAATGAATCAGAGGAAGAAAAGTTTGATTCACCACCTCCTCCTCCACCTAAGAAGACAAGAACAAGGAGTCAAACATCAAAGGATGCAACTCCTTCTCCCATGGTAAAAGGAAAGGTGTATAAAAGGAAACCTGACACATCAAAGGCAAAACAACCAGTTAGGGCACCTACCAAAAGGAGGAAATTTGTTCAAACAAATGAGGATTTGGAGGACTCAGCTATGGATGAGCTTGACACAGCAATCAAACAAGCAAAGGAAACAACAAAGGCAACATCAACTACTGAAAACATTGATGAAATATGTAAGTACATTTTTGAAGCATCATCTATTAGACATCCTAAGATTAGGAAATGGTTGAGATGGCATTTCGTAGAACATAATATTATTGAAGATGCACTTATAGCTAAAATGTGTAGACACTATTATATCCCACTACATTTCACTACACATGATGTACCACAAGAATTTTTAATTAGAATATCTTCTAGGTTCACATTTGCACTCCATGAGGAGAAGAGGATAAGAGAAAGAGTACTTGTTTCTCTTATGCCTCCTGAATCAAAAATAGAAGAAATCAACGAAATCATAGAGAAATATGTGAAAAGTTTCTCACCCAAAATGAGAGCTTATAAATTTCTTGAAGAAAAGCTTATAGAGCTAGAACAAGAAACCTATGATAAATGGAGCAAGATACTCAATCCTATCGAGGAGAACAATTATGAGAAGGAAACTATCAATTAGAGATATAAGTCAACAGTTTAGTTAGATAGTAAAGAAGTATAAATAACTGGCAAGAAACAGGTTGATATTATAGATGAAAGATGGCCTAAAGACAGTGAGGAAGATCAGGTACCACCAAGTCCAATTCACATCAGTTTAGAGGATGAAGAAGTTACCAAAGAAGAGTTAACAATAAAAGGTAACTTAGATGATGACATAAATAATGAATCATGGTTAGACAACATTTTCAATACCACTACAGGACAAGACCCTATAGTAGAAGTGCAAAAGGATGAAGACATAAATATTGCAAAGGGAAATACTGACAGACAGGATACAACTATTGACACTGCAACAGTCAATAGACTGACAAACATGAATATATTAATATATGCTATTGATATTCTATCAAGTCAAGATAAATCATCTAAGAGGGATGATGATATACCCAAGGATATAGGTACTAATGAAAACAAAGATGTATCCAACACTCAAAAGGACACAGATACAGAAATGAAAGAGGCAACCGCCAATCAACAAGAAGTGTCAAAAGAAAAAAAAAAAAAGTTGATAACAAAATAGAGGATACACTGAGAAAGGGTGAAGAAAAAGATAAAAGTGAAGGAGTCAAGTAGGATGAAGGAATAAAACTTAAAGAAGATACATCTGTTGATACACCTAACGCAAATGAGGAGACATCTTCACCAAACCAGCCGGTGGACTCAGAACAAATACAAAAGGATGCTTCATCTTCTTGACCCTCACCTACCAAATCAACCCAATCTCAAGATTTACAAATGGCAGTACATCAATCTACCACCCAGCCAAAGAAGAAGAAGAAGAAAACATTGAAGAAAGACATTTTGGCTGTTACACTGGATGAAGTAATAGAAGTTCCAAACTAGGGTATTACCACTTTGGATAGTGATAAACTTCAAGAGTTTGGAGTGCTATGTCAAAGGAAAGCCATTGAAAAGAAAATGATACAAGAACATAGGGAAACAATGGCATTTTACAAGGCAAGAGACATTCTCCAACAACTCGTTCCTAAGGTAAAATTTGAAGCAAATGCTACAGTTAAGTAGAAAATAGCTGTTCTTATCGATGCAATCACAGGCCACAATATAGATGCAGAACAAGCTATGGAAGAACAAGAAAAAAACAAGTATCAATACAAGTTAATTGATAAAATCAGCCAAGAAGTGGCACTAAACAAGGTAAAGCTCTCTGAACTAACTAAACAATTAGAGCCAATGATTGCTGAAGCAATTACCTTAGTTCAAAAGATGTGCACACTTGAAAAATTTACAAAGGAAAATAGTGACAAGTTAGCAGAGATAGATTCTACGGTCACAGCAAGTGCACAAAGCCTAACCTCAAATGCAGACAGTATCAAGGCACATCATGACAAGGTCATTGAGACTAATAGGCTAATGCAAGAAATATGGGATGTTGAAACACAACTAAGAGGTGAGATTAAAAAACTACAGGCACACATTCTGCCCAAACATACTATTCTACAACAGCATATTTCTGAAGCAAGAAACCTTATTGCAACCTGAAAGATGTCTGTAGTAGACAACATCTATGATATACATGTAAGGATATCACTTGAGCACATGACTCTAGAAATGCTAAAGGATAAATGAGAAAAGATGATGGAGGAGATCAAGTCCTCACATTCCCACCTTTTTGACAAGCTGTAAGTACCTTTGCCTTTATTATCAAAAAAGGAGGAATAGAAAGGAAATGTATATTGTATGTACAAGAAGAGTAAAGACAATTATGTACAATATCTCAAAAAGGGGGAAAAGAAAATTACATAAGGATATGTATATATACTTACACTTATCGATATATACATAAGGGGAGTCATTCAAATGACTAAGGAAGAAGTATACATAGGTGTACATACTAATACACTCAGTATGTTGCAAATATCATGTTTTCAAGATACTAATGTCAAAGGGGGAGATTGATGACATTAATTTTTCCATTAGTACACTTAGTGAAAAACATCGACAAAGATCATTGGTAGAAGCATTACCGGCGGACTACAAGCATAACCGGCAGACAGAAAGCATACCCGACAGAGCAAAAGGTCATGAGAAAATGCTAAGTATGAAATTGACCGACGAACACTGACAAGTGTTGCACTGACAAAGTGAATAAGACATCACCGATGGGTCAATAACATAACACGGAGATCGTCACTGATGATACAGTTTTGAGAACAAAACTGGCATAGTAAAAAACACATACCCGATGACTAGTTCAAGAAAGGAACACCGAAAGCAAAGAAAATTGACCCTTAGAACTGACAGTCAGTTAGAGAACCCGCAAATAGTGGATCTGAGTTTTACACTTCAGATAAAGCAGTGTAATTCTATTTATAGAGTTTTAATTTATTTTAAATCATAACTTGAGGGTCAAGCATGCTTTATGAAAATGTTTTAAAGCATCCTAATGGATCTAAAACATATCTAACTAAAGATCAAGGTCAGGTTGTAAACCTTGGATCTAGAGTTAACTTGTGGAGCGTGAATCAAGAATTGAGCTAAAATCTAGTATAAATAGATGTTCAAATCAATTATGAGTTATGAATTCATTATTGTTGATAGCCACGAAGAGCATCTAAGGAGCAGAAGGCAGAATTCATGCAAATTTCATAAATAGAACATATCAATTGTCAAGAACACACAGAGGCTACCGATGTGCAGACAAAGGTATTATTCAATCATGGAAAGATGATTACTCATACATAGGAAGCTTTATTGGATCTGTTATCAACAATTAGAGATTTCATACATCATCCGATCAAAGACTTATGTAGTTGCATTATAACAAGTGCTTCACATTTAAAATCCTTTTGTAGAAGGTGGACTTAACCATTCTTTACAAATCTCTTAACAGAGTGCACACTTAAGAGTGTTGCTAAAGCTTCAAACAAAGTAGATCTTAACAGGTCTCCATTGTAATACTCCTAACAGGGTAGGTCATCAGAAGTGACCAATTGTAAGCCTTAACCGGCCCCTTCTTATTTGCAGATAGTGAAGTCTTGTGGGTAACAATCCCAACCGCAGTTTTTACTTCCTAACAGGAGTTTTATGCGATATCATATTTTGTGTCATGTGTTATCTATTTTCATGAATGTTTCTTGTATGGTTACATATTAAAGAACTTATGATATGATTGCATATACATAAAGAAAGATGAACAGTTAGATAAGATAATTTACAAACTGATGATTAAGGGTTAATGGGCTAATCAAGAGAAGTTTTAGAGGTACTGATTCACCCCTCCCTCTCAGTACATCATTCCAATATAATTCCAACATGATGATAGTTGATAAAATTGTACATAGACATTTCAATAGGTGATTTTATTTTACCTAATTCTTATTAGAGACAATTCATAAGGAATTGTTATTAGTGAAGGTTGAGGATAGTGAATGTTAGATATTTAAAGTGTTGGCATTTAATACATAGTAAAAGAAGCACAACTTTTTCCTATTTAACAAAAGCTATTAGATTTCTATAATTCATATTAATGCTATAATAGTTTTTAGATTCCATAGTGTAAAAAAAGTTTCTATTTTCCCACTTCACATTATGAATATCTTAAAATTATTATGAGATAAAACTAAGTATCTAAATTAATATATTTAATATTAAAAAATATTCAATATTCTTAAAAAATAAATATACTCTTTGCTTTCAAGGCTAAGAGACTTCTACAATCCACCAAATAGAATAATATTGTTTCTGGATTTAGTTGTTCCTTATTTGCAATGATGAATCATGGAGTTCTGATGTAAAAAATTTGCACACAATCAAATCTCGAAACAATATTATTCTATTTTCTTTGTTATCGTTGAAAAATATTTTATTCTGATAAAATGGAAAAAAAATATAAACTAATTGAAAATAATAATTATTTATAAGATAGGCTATTAAACAAATATCTTAAATTAATACTTATAAAAAATGTGTTTCAAAATTATGCTATTTAAATTTTGGAAATTAGACAAAAATAAAAATTACCTAAATTTATAGTCAAACATAATAATAATAATATTTGAATTAATAAAATGGATATAAAATTGAAAATGTGTGAATTGATTTTTTTTTAAAGTTTATATATAAAACAAATATCTTATTTTCATTATAGATAAAAATAAATTTATAATTCAATCCATCCCGTTGCTCAATTATAAATAGCAACATTTGGTGAAGAATCCTCAAGAAGAACAATCTTTCTTGGAGATGATGAAAAAATCTTTCATATGGCTTGTCTTGCTTGTGTGGCCCTTGCAATTGTGCACAAGATGACATTATATTTTTTAACGATTTAAGCTTCTAGCATACTTCAAAAGTGACCTTTTTACAAATTTCAATATGTACTATATAAACACTTGCTTTCATTTGTTTTGTATATTAGAAAGAAGTGTTTTTACTCGTGTACAACAAAAATTAGAAGTTGATTACAATGACCGAAGCCAAATATGACTATAGCTAATGCATAAAAAAATTCAAGGAAACATTTTTTCAAAATTGTATTTAAAGTAAAAATGTTAATGAATGTGAAAACTTTTAAATCCAAAATCTTTTGAGCCTTGTTTCTCTTTTCTTGTTCATATGCAACCAAGAGCACTTAGTTGACAATAACATAACTTTTATTTCCTTTTTAATCTATTGAATACGTTTCAAAGTTAAACATTTTATAAAAAGATTATAAAATGAATGAATACCTAAGGGAAGCAATATTTCGTAGGCATTTGAGGAGCCCAAATGATCAAATTTAATGGAGAAGCTAAATAACGTTGTACTCAGAATGAAACACAGGGTACAAGCTTCATCATATACAAGTACAAAGGGCATTCTCTTGGTGTATATACGAGTATAAAGGACATTTTTGAAGTGCAATGGAATGACCACTGAACAAATTATATAAAACTTCAAAGTAAAGAAAGCGCCCATTCAAATAAAACATTGCATTTTATATGTCAAATGAAAATTTAACAATGCTACAAGGAGACCAAATGTTTGACCTCCTAACTTCCAACCAACAATAATGATGGAATTGGTGCCAATTTAACCATTTTTTTTTGGGAAAAATGACATAGCCAATATATTAAAACTTAAAAATTATTACACTGCTTCAAAAGGATCTCAGGGGGGAAAGAAGCAGGAAAGAAAAGCCCCCATCCCAGCCCCAAATACAAAAAACCATGAAGTTACATTTTAGTCCTTTCAGACCATAATTATATCCACAAAAATCAACCTCAAAATAGTTGCAGGCCAAGAGTGGGGAAGATAAACGAAGATACAGGAGGCATAAATGCCGGTGACAACTATATACATGCCTTCGTAAGCCAAAACATCAGTGTAACTATAACCCGAGCAGCTATAAAATAATATTTCACCAAAAATTGTGAAGGTCCCCTCAGACTAGATATTCAACAGGAAACCCTTGGTCGACAAAATGAAACACGCAAAACAACAAAAAACTTTGAGAAGGAACTAGTTGCTGAGCCAAATACCTTTACCCTTTCTAGGAGCACATCCATTTCTGGACGTCCGTGATGAATTTATCGACGGTGACTGGGGGGCGAAAGGTGGGGAGGAGGCCATCACACCATAATTCTCTACATAAGCGAGTATCAGAGAAAAGTTGTCAAACAAGAGGAAAGCATTGGCGACGATGCCGCTCGGAAGAAGGTCCATAAATTTTATGATTTCCCTCATGAGATGTTGTAGATCTCTACCCTCCAATGCTAGCTTAAGAATGTCAAATAGACGTACAAGCTCCTTTTTGTTTTCCAGTTGTGATGGAGGGAAAAGACCCCCAATCTATGCGTTTGAGCTCTACACAGAGTATTTCATAATTGCTTCATGCAACTCCTCTAAGACAAAATCCTCTTTGAGAAGCATTTTTGTCATCTTCTTAAAAACCTTGTAATCAGGGTTCAAATCATACCAGTTTGATATGAAGACTGAGATGATCTGAGAATGGAGAATATGTCTGGGAGCGTTCGGAAGTAAGATTTCATCACCAATAATGTTTCTGATGGTCTCCAAAACATCGCCTAGAATAGTCTTGAAAGTGACCTTCATGTGTCGACCAAGGTAGGGGTCCAAAATTGGGCATTCCCAGTCTTTTGGATGTAGAGAGTTGCGTTGGTTTAAGAGTCTTTAATCCATATTTAACGAATAGAGATACCAATAAACAAACTATCCGTGAAGAATTATGTGCAAATGAAGGGATGTGCCCCATATTTAATAACCCATTACTGCGTAAGTGTCATGATAGTAGCATTAATTTGTGCACAATTTGGTGATCTTTACAAGCGATCCTACCATCTCCTGAATCATGTGAGACCAGCTTCAAGAATTAGAAATTTTTTTTTGCTTGTCCTTTCCCATGTGCTCCACCTCCAAGTTGGGTGCCACGACATATGAAAACCTCATCATCTGCACAGGAGAAGAAATTTTGGCCATGCTCAATTACCGAGGGATCAACAATCGTGATTAAGAGAAGATTTCTCCTTAAGCAAAAAAGATGTCTTGACATATATCCTAATTTCATCCAGGTTGAAGGAATATTTTAATTGAAGGTCGCTGGTTCTCACACTTCAGAGGTACAGGCTGATGTGGTTTTGCGTTGACGATTCACGAACCCCGTAGCATCCCGATATATGAGATCACTCTAACGCAATACTATCGGCATTCCTCCTTAAGGTATTTCGAGAATTTTTCCCTTAGCACTAGTATAAATTTTGATTCCTAAACCCCCTCAGCGTCCTCCACCCCTAGGTTGGCAAGCCAGTCAACAACACTATTTGCTTCCCTATAGCAGTGTGATATTGTGTAGGATGAAAAGCAAGAGAGAAGTTTCACGACTTCTTGAAGGACATATTGGATTTCCCAATTCACTATCAATTTGGTATTTAGAGAAGATATAATCAGGAGAGAGTCTCCTTCAATATGAATGTCCGCAACACCTAAACCAAGGGCCATTCTCACCCCATAGAGGATAGCCCTTGCCTCAGCCATGTTATTTCATCCTTGTGGAAGCCTACAGTGTGCAACTACCAAGATGGATTTGTTTGCTATTCTGATCACAAAGCCCATGCCTGATTTCCTGGGGTTCCCTTTACATGCGGCATCAAAATTTAGTTTGCAAAATTTGGCATCAGGCAGGGTCCATTTGATATATTTTCTAACTTAAGATTTGGGCATCTTTTCTAGAAGGACCCCTTTGAAGGGGATAGAAATAAGTTTCCATCGGTTTAGGATTATGTTATCTAAAGGTGAAAAGGGGGAAGATAATGACTTGGCCTTATAGACATAAGAATTAACCATTTCTGACACATATTTTTCAACCAGAGTGCCGACCTGATCCACCGACGCGTTCTATTTTCTGAAGATTCATATGTTCCTTTCCCACCATAAGCACCACATGACTGCTGCTAGGATTACTATCCAGATTACTGAGAAAAAGATTCAGAGCATGGTAAAGGCCACTACTGTAGAATCCCTTAAAGTGTAGTATGAAGGGGGCCTTGCCACCCAAGCTTGTTAACACTCCACTTCCAGATTTCTTGGCCAAAATCACATTTTTCCAACAAGTGATTAGCATCTTCAATCTCTTTCTCACAGAGAATGTAGTTTAACATTAAAAATATTTATTTTAATATATTTTACCATTAACGTTCTTTAATCAACTTTTGTTTTGTAGTCATAGATAGTGCAAGTTGTCAAATTAAATAGTTCATCTATAAATTGACAAGGCTTTTACTTTCATTTGACTGTAGAATTCTTCTGGAATGTAATTAGGATTAGTATTAGGGTTCAATTATAATTGAAATTGGTCTTCCTAAGATTTAAATTAAGGCCAGAGATAGCCTTAGAGTTAGGACTCATAATATAATTTAGATGTTTATAGAAAGATATGTAAAAATAAAATTTGATCTATTTTGAATTCATGAGTATGCAAATATTGATTTACTAGATGTTGAAATGTAAAATTGACAAATTAAATATTCAAAAAAAAAATCAATATCCAACATCAAAGATTATTGATTATCTACTTGCATAATTAGGTTTTAACCTTTTGAGAAATGTTTATCTAAATTGGCCACTTTTAGATCTCTCAGGACACTGACCTCATTCATGCCATGATGACTTCCACTACCATCAATATTTCAACTAATCACCTACCTACCATAATAAGGGTCCCTAACTCATTGAACCAAAAATTTGTATTTTGTATAAGTACAGTATATCTAGTGGATATGGATCTCAACATACATGTCTTATAGATTTTGTTTTAACCAAACTCCCATGAAGAAGGGGCATTGATCTCTCACACCTTCAAAAAATTGAATCTGAATCGATGATATAAGTTCTTATATTGCTTGTAGTTTGAACCAAAAATATTGCAGTTAGGTATGGATACAATATTATTGTAGTAATAGGTTCAACATATATCATTGGTATGGATACAATATTAATTTTCAATCTTCATTTTGTTCCCTCTCATTCTAATGTCAGAAAAAAACTAAGAGAATGTGTGCACATATGTTGGAAATGCTAAGTTTTCATGTGGTTAATAATGTCTCCACTCATTGAGCAATGCATACAATCAATGAAATCTCAAGTCTCACCATGAATAGTTAGGATAACAAATAGTTGATCCTCAAATTTTTTTTTTTCAAGTATCTAATTTTTTTTTCATGGACAATAGATCTATACAAACAATTGCTTAAGTATTTTAAAAGTATATGAAAAATAATATTTTTAATATAAAATATTGTACATTAATTTAATATAACTTCTATGCACATATCAAATTATTCTCTCCTATATACTACCTTATATGTATTTCCTATCGGCGTAACCCTTGCACCTCATTTTGGTGCAAGCGCTAGTTTATGAGAATACTTTTTATCATGTAAGGACGTGGAGAAACATCTCCCAAGACATTCTTTAGATAGGAAAATAATACAAATATGATAATGTCTAGCCACCTAATCTATCCTCGATTTGTTTCTTTCTTGCAGGCCTACTACTGCAACAGAATAAGTATGAACATACTATAGAAGAATAAGTATGAATATGTCAGAGCTTAACAGAGTCCAAAACAATTTTATCTTACAATTAGGGGAAGCAGTTGAATCTTTCTAATAATATTTTTATAGCATTTGTTAATTATTAATAAATATTTTTAATAATATTGTATCAATGGTTATGATTTTAAAGTTATCATGTTGATGATGATTACTAATAATTGACTGAAATGTGTTCTTTACATCTAAAACTGAACCATTCATATGATTCTTCATTAGTGCACCAATGAAAATGACTTAGTACATAGCTATGGATTTTTCCTTGTTTGGATTGTTTTGGACACCTTAGCAAAAAACATGGTGATGTGACATCATATTTTATAATGAGGCCTTGAAACCTTAGCAAGAGACTTTCCATGTAAGCTATTGTAAAAAATGAGAGTGATTTAAAATTTCCATGTAACATTTTGAGAAGATATGATGGTTTCCAAATTAGTAAGGCTTTCTCTTCTAGTGGAGTGGACATCAGTTTTAAGTTTTGGCGTAAGGACACTCCACTAATCCATAGAATGTCTTAGTGAGATTCCCTGAGATCTGAATGTGGGGAACCCTCCATGGGTTTTGAAGGAAGTTGTGGCCCTCACAAAGATAATTTCATTTTAAAATCTATTCCATTTGGGGACTAGAAAGATGCCCCAACAAAATGTGGGTAGGATCAGCGAATGTAGGCAGCTGGGATAGAACAAAGATGTTATGGTAGGTCTCTCATCATTCAGGGGTTTCTCTCCCTTGTGGTGATAGGGTTGAATTGCTCGGTGTTAAGGTGAACAAGGAACCCACACCTTATGGTAATGGAAAGAGTGAGCCACATGGCAGCAGAGGGTTTTTGTAGACAACATGGAGTAACAAGAGGAAGGGTGGACTACAACAATGTAACAAGAAAAGAGTGTATTGATATATTAGATAGTAGGCCAATTGTTTGTCTAGATGGTGATATTGGAAGAGACATGGCAGAAAATGAAGAATATTTTTCTGAACTAGAATTGATTGGGAGATTTAAGGGTTTCTAGCCAAGCCTTGATGAATTAGACAAATGGGTTTCAAATTTTTGGAAGCTCATTTTGGAAGGGGATGTTTATATATATCCTAAGGCTTGAGGGTTCTTCGTGGTCATTTTTGAAAATGAGCAAGACAAAAAGACAAGCTTGTGTGACTATTTGTAGAGACGAGACAAAAAAATTCATGTTGCTACTAAAACCTTGGTATCAAGCATTCAACCTAGCCACTAAATCCTTTGATAAGTTTTCATTATGTGTAAGACTTCTTAACCTCCTACTGCAATATTGGTTTGAATCTATTTTTGAGGCCGTTGGTAATACCCTCGGTAAAGTCTTGGGAGTGGATGAGGTTTCCCTAAGCTTCCTTTATACTACTTAAGCCCATATTCTTGTTGAGATGGATTTGATGAAGGCACCTCCGATAGACATATTTTTGAAATATGCAAATGGTATTTGGATGCAGATTGATCCCACAATAGTGGGTTACACTTTTTTCCCTAAACGGATATTGAAGTCTACATTTTGAAAAAAAACTTTCAGATTCAGATGCATATTGTCATTAAACTGTTTCAAATCGGAAGATGAAGTAAACTAGAGTCTTTTAGGATTTTATTTCTAGATTCTAAATATTTTTTTTTCTTTTTTTGTTTTGAATTAATTTGAATGGTTTTTTTTTTCTCCCATGAAAACTGCAATGTTGCTGAAAACGTCATTTTCAAAAAGTTACATTGATTTAATAGAGCATAACATTTTTTCTAAAATAGATATCAATGTGATTCTTTCGAATTTGGTTTTGTAACATCCATACATAGGGCATACAATTGGTTTGATGACATTATCATTATTACTGCATATTTTATGAATGTTTGAAGAGTAAACCGTAATTTTGACATACCTTGATTGCATAGCTTATAACTTGTTGTGTATTTATCAAAATTCAATTTTGTTTTTTTGGATAGAAAGTAGACTCGAAGCAGGAGGGCACTGCTATTTTTCAAATTTTTTTTTTCTCTTTTCTATTATTTTTCATTGAATGTCAAACATGGAGGTTTATATTGGATAAAAAACCTACATTTGATGCACATTAAAAAAAATAGACCTAATTAATTCAAATTTTTTAAAATCTATATTCCTTAGAAAGATCATTCAGAGTACTTGTGCTATGCAAAAGGACATCTCTCTATTCATCCTTTTGAGCCCCGTGCTTCAGCTCCGAAGCCATGAAAACTATAGATTTCTATTAGCCTCTGCAAATGGCCTCTAATCAAAGGGTTTCGATAGAAAGTAGTTTCGATCAAAACTATTTAGTTTCGATCGAAACTACTTTCTATCAAAATTAATTTCATGATTTGACAACTTTTTGATACTTTTGAAAGTAATTTATTACTTTCGATCGAAAGTAACTTACGATCAAAAGTACTAATTTTTGGTACTTTTGATGGTAAGTTACTCACTTACAATCGAAAGTATTTGTCAATTCCGATCGAAAGTAAGTTTTAATTTTTCTTTGGTCACACTTTTTGGGGTGAATTCCTTCATCTGAAAAAGTGTAACCCACTATTATGGGTTCACCCAGGCACAACCAATAAATTATGAAAGAAATGTTAGAATCAAGGCAACACACAACTGAGAGGGGGGGGGGGGG
>MU225699.1:1158305-1172185 GCA_018584345.1 Thuja plicata
ACACAACTGAGAGGGGGGGGGGGTGAATAAGTTGTGTCCCAAAAATACAAATCTTTATCCATGTTATAAATTTAATCTCAAATCTGAATAATAAAAATGAATGATAAATCACAACACATTAAACGATACATAACACCAATATTTTTGACGTGGAAACCCGGTTAAGGGAAAAACCACGGTGGGGATCAAACCCACAAGATAAATGTACTCTATTAAAAGCACTATACCCTGTTAAAAGTATTACAAGGGAATGCACATGTATTCAAGCTCACTAACTAGAGCTCACTGCTCAAATACAACAAGGGTCTCAACCCAAAAGAAGGCTCACTGTCTTACAAAAGTCTCTGATTAAAATTCATAATGGATAACAATCCACAACTAATGAACTGATAGATAGAATCTCTGATATGCCAAAACAATTACAATGAAGTGCATAAAATCTCTGCCTCAATTGCAGATTCTGCTCATACCTCTTCACATTCACTCTTCCATACCACACACACACCTTCACATTTACAAATGATTACATCTCTTATAATACATTTCATCAACTTTATTTCAACTAGGTTGGCCATGTACCTAAATAAAAAATATTAATTCATCAGAGCTCAATATAGAATACGATTAATTGAATGTTGGCTAAGACATAGAAATGATCAATAATAACATCCTTAAACATGCACCAGATCCATAAATCACACCACAATCCTTCACAACATGCTAGACCATCAAGTCAGCCAAGAACAATAACAACAACAACACGTAACATGAAAAATCACCAAATATGATCACATAACCAAATTCGATCCAATGAAATGAATAGTACATGATCTAGAAACATCAACAAGCAACATGAAATACCATGATAGCGACAAGAAAAACTCTGTCTGATAATTCATAAGTATATCTGCACTATTCATCAGGAATACTAATCAACAACCTCTGTCATACAAGAAAAATAACTTGCTAGGATCCAAATCACAAACTACTCAAGTTGAGGACACACATCCATGTCCTGAACTCACTACCAAGTTAGCAACCAATAATATGTTGGATGATATCAAATTTGGGTACTATTGATGTTGTTGATATTTATGTTTTATCACTGATGTCAACATATGTTTCTATGGAGTGAATAGACTGGTCATAACAATTGTATTTGACTGACAGAAGTGTACACGCACTATACAGATGAATCAAAATGATCGAATATAAGGATATGAAGAAGGATGTGTGATGACCTTATTCCTAAGGTTGCTTGGCTTAATATTGCATATTGGTGATGATACAGATGTTTTAGTGAAGATTGGTTTTTGGACTGTGACAGTGATGCTTGACAGAGTAGGTCTTTGTGTTTTAGGTATATCTTACATGCGAAGATGTTTCTATTATTGAGGATGCTTATAAGTATGCATTGAGGGTAGAAGATAAGTTGAAGAGAAGATGAAGTGACCCTAGAGGAAGAGAGAAGAAAGTTATAAACAATGGAAAGGAGAAGCAAACCATTGAAGTTGAATATGATCAAAGGGTACCTAGAAGAGTGAATGGTTACAAGGAGTTCAAAGGTACTTGTTTCAAATGTGGTGGCATAGGAAATAAGGCTTTTCAATGTTTTGAAGGATCTAGTAAGAACACGGGTAAATACAATCTTATGGCACATGAGGAACAAACTACTGGTGAAGTTTTAGAAAATGAAGTTGAACCTGAGGTAGGAGAGTTTCTTATACTTAGGAGAGTTATGTTGAGTAAAAAGGTCGCTGAACCTTTACAAAGGAGGAATTTATTTAGGACTGTTTGCAAATTAGGAGGTAAGTGTTGTAAGGTTGTTATGGAGAGTGGTAGTACTTACAAATTTGTATTAGAAGAGATGGTGCAGAAGCTTGGATTGAGGAGGCTTAAACATACTTGTCCTTATGGGATAGGTTGGTTTTCAGATGATCACATTATGGAGGTGAAAGAGCAATGTTTGGATAACTTCAACATTGGACCTTACAAAGATGAAGTGTTATGTGATGTGGGTCTATGAATGAATTTCATGTTCTATTGAGAAGACTTTGGCAATTTGATAGAGGATCTATTCATGATTGTAGAAGAAACTTGGTCACAATAAAGAAGGATGGACACAAGTTTACTTTAGTAACTTTGAAGGAAGCAGAAGGGAGAATTGAAAGGAATTTGAGTATGGTAAAGAATCATTGTTCAGAGAAGAAAACTACAAAGGTTAGTATGGATCAGAAGAAGGATCTTGAAGGTAAATATGATAAGGCCAAGTTGGTATCTAATTGTAAGAAGGCTAAAGTGAACCAAAAAAGGACCTTGGTTGTTAGACAGTTGAGGATTTGTAACATAGGAAAATCAATAATGCAAAAGGGAGGTAGTAATATGAGCTTTGGTGTTGATAGAAGATATGATAGAGCACAAGTATAGAGAGAAGTGATTTGATGGTTCTAACAGAGGAGAGTGAAGAGGTGCAAAGGTAGAGAGTTGCAGATAAAGAGGATGTTTGGATCAGAAGGAAGCATAGAATTTATGTTCTGTGGCTTGTCAAATGTACACAATTTGTTCTTATGGAACATTTTATTTTACCTGGGGCATTTGATGCAGGAGCATCTTAGGATCTTGGCAATCTTGCATCAACCAAAATGATTTCCTTTCTTGTTTGTTTGTTACTTTGTTCGAGTTGGGCATTTATGGTGTTTTGGTCAATGTTCAATTTTTGCTTGTTATTTTGTGTTGCAGTCATGATAGCGTGTTCTTAGCTTTGTCTTGGAGCTTATCCCATGATCGCATCTCATTTTGTTTCATCGCACGTAAGTTATGACACATTCTTCATCTATTTATCATGTTCTTCATATTTCTGGTTGGTGGTTGGGTTTTCCGATCATTTCCCAATCTTTCGGTTGGGTTTTCCAAGCACGATCATGCCGACTCATTGTTACGTTTGAGGCTAACATTATTTTATGATCACATCTCTTAAATATTTCTTTGGAGGTTGTTCCTAAAGATTTGGGTCCTGGCCTATTTTTTGTAATACATTTTCACAATTATTGGGGAATGTAATCTTTTCAAGGTTGACTAGATGTTACGATGAATTTATAAGCTTATGGACTTGTTCCTAAGGAGCAGGATGGTCTCATAAGATCATTTGGCTTAGCTTGGATAGGATTGTGAGGGTTTTTAGTGTAATCAGACCCGTGTGATTCGCATGTATGAAAGGCATGTGAAACAACATGCTGCTGACCTATTGTAAATATTTTTTGATGATAATAAAAGGCTGAATCTATTATTTTTACCTATTGTTCTTGTTTTCTTCCATTGTGTTATATTAGCTGCAAGGTTTTGACCGATCTCCCTGAGGTTTCTCCATCCTTGACTGTGTCAGATTTAGTGACAAAGCACCAACTACCGCCCATGTTCCAATTATTGTTAATTGGTTTTTTCTAGTTATAGGCCCACTAAATATTCATCTAGTAGGTCAATAGCCACTCAAAGTTTTGGGAAAGAAAGCTAGTAATTATATCGATTGAACAACTTTATTGTTACCAAGGGTGCAAGACCATTGGGGCATTTATGCCTGAGTATTAGATCAATTGTGTAATATTTTTTTTTGTCAAAGAGAATAGGTAATGAAGTAATAAGGAACATGTTTCCAACGACACTTTGAAATGACAATTGTTTTACCCTTGCATGCACAATGGATTCCATAGCGTTTATCTATAGTATCCAAAAGCTAGAACAATAGCTATAAATAGCTAAACCCCATAGGAAGACAACAAAAGAACATTGAAATCAAATGTTCCATTTTGGAGCATAGTGTATGCAAAATTAACTATAATGACTACTTGGTACTCTTCCCCTAAGACCAAAAATAGGAGAAACAAATTACTTTACTCACAAGAAACTCAATAAATATTAGATAGATATTGCATCTTCCCTTGTCACATTCAACAAAAGAATTGTGACAAAACATTGCTTTCATAGAAATAATATATGAAATACTAACATTAGAAGACAAACAAAATATTTGAAAAGACAATAGTAATATATACAGTAACAAGTTATTATTAATATATACTTTTAATCACATCATATTGAATGCCCAAGACCAAAGTTGTAAAAATAATTATTTTACTCAAACGAAACTCAATAAGTGTTAGATAGATCCATCTTTTACTATGACATTCAACAAAAGAATTGTGAAAAAAACACTTCTTCCATAGAATTTATGTGTAAAGTACTCACATTAAAAGACAGGCAGATTATTTAGATGAAGTCAGTCAGGATTTGAAATACATTTGGATTTTGCGACGGATGACAAAATGTCAAGTTCCAAATTTAAAAAAACTCTCCACCCGTTCACATTTTATTTGCACAGCGACATAAGCATGGCATCCGTAGATGATGTTAGTCAGAAGTCATCAATGCTGTGAAAGGCCCAGGACAATAGTTACCCCACGTGATGGGGAAAGCTTTGGGGGTGTATTCATGTCTTTATGGACTGAATGGTAAGAGATATTAAGAAACAACAGTGATAGCATTTACGTATGACCCACGAAGCCCAATTAGGGCGGCGCGAAGCTGGCAGTTGGTTTTCTCAACTGAAGGTCTTCATTGCAGAAGGGTAGTTGTAAGCCTTCTCTATAAATCTTTTATTATGATACGTACCCCCACAAAGTGTTTAAATACACACACAATGTCATTCACAGCTCTTGCAAATACAATATTATTATCATTTTGGTTTTGTTTTTTTCAATTAAGAATGATCTTCCTGACTCTATCTTAGAGTCTAGAGTTTGCTATAGTGGATCCTCTCTATACAATTTTCTTTTAGAGGATATCATCACAGTAGTTTTTCTCAATTTATGTGTAATATGGAATAAATAATTGAGGAGGATCAATTATTGAGGAAGATCAATTGGCTGCATTGATCTCTACCATATTTTATGTTATTGAATGGGATGACATAAATTGTAGTTGATAAACTATGTATGATTTTTAATCGTTTCTCACATGCCGGCCACTAATCTCATCTGTGGGTTTATTTATTGAACCACCAATGCAACAAAATTAAATAGAAGTTTCGAGGAAGTTAAGGAAAGTTTCAGAGAATGGGTAGGGCTCCATGCTGTTCCGAAGATGCAGGTCTTAATCGTGGGGCATGGACTGCTGAAGAGGATTCCATTCTAACTAAATACATCTCAATTCATGGCGATGGTGGATGGAAATATCTCCCACAGAAAGCAGGTGAATTAAAGCATTTTCTCTACATCTTAACTTATAAAATGGTACTACAGAAATATGTTTTGAATTCCTTAATTGCTTGAATAGTGGGTATTTTTCTCCTTTTACAGGTCTGAAGCGGTGTGGGAAAAGCTGTAGATTACGCTGGTTGAACTACCTCCGTCCAGATATTAAGCGTGGAAACATCTCAGCCGATGAAGAAGAGCTCATTATTAGAATGCATAAACTGCTTGGGAACAGGTACTTTCATAATGTCTTGATTGAGTAGTTAAAGAATACTTGTGATATACTGCATATTCTAACCGTGGTGTTTTCCTTTGTTCAATGTAGATGGTCACTAATTGCAGGAAGATTGCCTGGTAGAACAGACAACGAAATCAAGAATTACTGGAACACACAATTGGTGAAAAAGGTGGAAAGCAAAGAATATAGTCTTCCCACAAAAAAAGAAATCTCGAAATCTCAGTCCGCTTGTTCAGAGGGTCACCAAGTATTACGAAGTGTGGCAGTCAGAACTACTGCTGTGAGATTACCAAATGATCGATACAAAGAGGGTGCCAACATTACTTCAGGACATCAAGAAATCAAATTACAGAGGGAGGTTTCAGAAATTGTTGACGATCATTCAGAAGCATGGTGCCAGTCTTTTGTGGATGAGCTGATCACGGGCAGCGAATTTGAGATTGTCGACAATAGTTCAGCTCAAAATAGAATGGAATCTGAAAGCCCTCGCATGGAAATAATGGGGCAGCCTTGTCCCACATTTTGGTCCAGATTAATCGACAACCACTTCTCAGACTGTCCGAATGACAAAGAAAATGAAGTCAATACATACAACAGTACATTGTATTTGAACGAGATGCGTTCCCCCGAGGACAAATTTTCCTGGTCTCCGTACAATTTCTTGGCAGGTTTATTTTCAATTAGATTAAAAATCAATACGCATTAATGGAAAGGAACAAATTTGTTTTCTCAGAGTACTTAGTACCAATAAAGTAGACAGGCGAACCAAAATAAAATATTTTTTATTTATTTTAGTTGGAAGATTTTTATTTATCAATCTTATAAAATATTTTTCCCACTAAATACAAGGAACTGATGAAATGTTCTATGATATTGGCACAGAGGAGTAGATAAATGAATTATAATATTTGAAGATGTCTATTCCAAGACTAGGAAGGTTGGGCGGAAAGAGGCAGCTACCTTTATTGTATATAATTCTATTGGTGTTAATTGTATTGATCCATCATATATTGTACATAGCGTTAGTAAAGTACAATAATTAAAAAAAAATCATTCACAACTCATTTTTTCTTCTTTATTTCATATTTGCAAGTTTTTTTTTCTTTCTTTCAGCTAGCTCTAATTCATTTTGTAGTATTAGTTGCAAAATTTTACATGGTATCAAAGTCCATAGTTGCTAGGAAGGAGGAGCATCAATTTTCTTTGCAGGTATTGTATACTAGAGTTATTAGACATAATACAATTTTTTCATTAGTTTAGGGGTTGCCTTTAATGTATTTTTTGTAATCACGAATTGAGATAAAGTTCTATTTATGGGGGGTAATTGTGTTTGATAATTATTTTCATACTTATGTTGTGAAGCTAAGCTTAGAGAAGTATTTGTCTTGGAAAGAAGGGATAGAGAATCACTGCATTGAGCTGGATCTACTACCCTATCTCCATAGACATCTTCATGAGCCAAGCGACTATGAACAAAAAATTGCATGGTTGAATAGTAATGACATGGTCTTTGGATTAATATGCATTACTATTTCAGAGGATCGTCTACATCACATAGAACACACTGAGTTCTCTTTCATTGCTCGGACCATCATTTGACAATTGTATGAAGACACTAATTCTTCATTGAAAAGTGATGTTTCCTCTAGGATAGCCAGGCTTCTATGGATGATTCTAAGATTTTTGTTGCCCCATCTTGTGTGGACACATCCTTCTCAGATGATCAATTTATTGATAACTTATATGCACCTATTGTTTCTTCATAATTTAGAGTTGTTTCATAGAAAACTTCCAGTGATTCTTTGCAACAGAATATACATCGTCTTTCCAATATAGCTTTGTGGGATGCATTATTGATAAGTGTTTCATACTTATTTGTGGAATCTCATATTGCAGATTTGGGAGATAGTATTGATTTCATACACCTTCTCTTTCATGAGGTTGATTCTTCTTTAGGTTTTGTGAGGTCACCTTTTGACCCTCTTCTTCATTCTGTACGTGATCATTCCTCATAGATTAATATGAATTTGGATACATTTCCACAATATTTTGAGAAGATATCTTTGCCTTCTGACAAGATACACAAGTATTTTGATTGCGTTATATGCCAGTTTCTTAGAGCTTCTAGATTGTCATATTTAGTAGTGCTTGATTTGATTATGACAAGTTTCAAGGTCAACACAGAGACTATGAAGCTTTTTTTAGAGACATCATACATATTGAATTTTATTCCTACATATTCTTTTCAGGATTGGGAAGACTTTATTCATACATCTTTGGTTTTGTTTCCTCTTAAGGGGAAGAATGTTGTTTGAAGACCATGGACCACCTTCTACATCTAGTTTCAAGAATCTACCATTGATTACACATTATGGAGGGCTACATTATCTCTTGCATTTCACTTTCTACGCATCCTTCTTGGGGTGAAGTACACTACATCATAGTAGTTGGCATGCAAAGTTAGTGTTACTTTTGAGGGGGGGTTTGTTCCTACTACGTTTTCCCTCTTTTCCAATTCATTTCTTAGATTTCTCTTTTCTTGTTAGTTAGAAATTTATTTATTTATTTATTTTGGGGGGGGGGGAGGTGTTAGCGTATGTTAATTGTAACTTCATGGTTTGTTAATTCCAACTGCATGTTCACCCTTTTTCTATTCTATAAGTTGTTGATCGTCATTTCTTCCTTCGGTTTGAATTCATTTATTTTTGCTTCAAGGAAAGGAGGAACTTGAGTCCAATGCTTATTTACTGTCCACATTAGAGATAACTGAAACATTTTTCACTGTAGACCTTTTTTAATGTGGTATCTTTTTAGTGTATAAATCATGCATCTTATGCATATTGCAAAGTACTTGATGATTATTAGAATTTCATTCACATCTCCATTTTTCTTTTGTATTTCATATTTACAATTTTGTTCTTCTTTTTATCTTAGCTAGATCTAATTCATTTTGAAGTATTAGCTATGAAATTCTATAACATTCTTAAATTGGGATTTCATAAAAATATTTGTTTCAAGTATGTGAGCTAGTCTAGCTTTGTTATTTCTAGATTGAGTAATATAATAATATATATATCTATTATTGATCAAAGAAAGAGTTTCAATGGAGACTTAAAATAAGAAACTTTGAATGAAGTGAAAATTATAAAAGAAGTATTATGTAAGTCAAATTATATGAATAAATATGGTATTGTTTTCATAATTGTTAGTTAACACATTTATCCCCAATCTTAATCAAGTGTGATTAACTTAAATAATTCTCTATAGCGTTGTGGGAAGAAATCAATTAACAACAGTTGGGATTTGCCTAAATGATCATATCCCTCTAAATATAGGTGCAACTCCCTCTATAGTGATTTTCAATTTTTTCTTCAAAAACCAAGTAACGAAAACCAAATAAATAATAATTTTTATCCCTAAAGTATGAAAGGTTCAAGCATTCAAACATAGCCATAACATGAATCTGAGAAATACCATTTGAAAAGAAAGTGCAAAGATCAAGCTGAAAGACTGATCTACATAATGCATAAAGAACAGTTGCTGAAAGATAACTTGAATTCCTTCCACAATTTAAAGAAATACAGAAATATATTGCTTGGCTAAACAATTTTCTTAGAAACACATAGCATTGGACTGCTACTTCAAGATTGGACACCCTAAATGGCTGCTAAGTAGATTATTTAGTCTCATTTAATTATCGAATAGAGACCTAAACTTGGAATGTTATTTGCAAAGTATATGCTTCAAACCTTCTTGATTCTCATGGCTAAACCTATGGAATTGAAATACATTATGCTTCAAGAATCTATACTATCTCAAGTGAATGCATTTACTCTAAGAAAACAATAAGCACGAATAGGGGTTACTCTGCTCACCTATGCTGCAGGAATAGTCCACCAGTTTTGTTACAAGTGGCTGCAGGAACAACAGGGTTCTATTTACTTCTTAATGAACAAGGAAATAAATTCTAATCTATTAAAATGATTCACTCTCCAAGTGGGCCCCCTTGGATGAGTGAATAGAAATGCAATCAAGATAAGAGACTGAAACTCAAATTACACACTCTATTCATTCATGGAGAAAATGTACTTGGAAAGTAAAACAATGTTACAATGTCAACTTCTATTCCAGAAATTATATCAACTAGCTCGCCACTTCTGAGAGCTACAAAAGTCAGCTTATTTAAAGAGAAAATACACTACTCCCTAAATCTAGGATCACTCCATTAATGAGGATCACTAATGGATACAAAGTGCTCATAACATAAAATATCGAACAACAACAGAAAGTCTTCAAGTTCTTCCTAGAATATAGCATGCAATGGTTCTAGATCCGCGCGCGATGTTTACTTAGGAACTGAATTGACTTGTTCCTCCGCAAAATTCCTGCGGTAGTCCCTTCTTCAACCGCTTACTTAATTCCTTCGATAAGAAGGCACTTTTGCAGCATTAGCTGTTGCTGACTCCTTCAGCACCACGCTGCCATTCTTGAATGCACCATGAATTGATTCCTACAAAATGGTTAGCACACACAACTTCTGACACATAAATATATTTTATCATTTAATACTAAGAAAGAAGTGTTAGTTTCCATTTGATACTCTTGCACGACATTAAGCTACAAGAAGAAGACTACCCATAAACATAGCATAGGAGATAGGATTGTTTACTAGCATGCAATTACTTATATCCCGCAACTTCTATCCATCAATTCCAAGAAAGATACATCATGTTCCTGCCATCCATTTCCCTACTTATGTCTTTACATATATAAAATATACATATAAAATCATAAGTTTAAAGTCTCTGTTTCATAAGCAAACTACTGGAAAAGAAAGTAAGAAACATGGAAAAGATGGCCTTTTAAGAGGCTCATCATTCCCCCCAACTACACTATTGCTGGTCCCTAGCAGTCATGAAATTACAGATCCTCACCCTTAGCCTCAGGTCACTAGCAGTCTTTTCACCTGGTTCATCAACGACATAGTTGAAATATCCATGGTTGTCCCGAAGCCTGTCCCACCTCTGTCTTTCCTAAATCATATCATGATCTTCTACGCTCTCATTTACTACCAGTAAAGGTTGTAGGAGGATAGGAGGTTGAAACCTTAAGGGCATCCAATAATGCAACTGTGTTCAACCCAGCATTATAAACCATGGGGCTCGGCGAGTAGCAAGAGTTAAATTTTTTGGAGAATGAGGTTCCCTGATTTTTAAGTCACGTGGTATCCGTATCCACCTCTTTCTGCAAGCTAAAATCACAACCTCAATATCTTATGATGAATTCTGTTCCCAATCTGTGTATACCTTCTCTCTGACTAGAAGAAACTTGCAAGACCCACTAGGATTCATTATGATTGAGATCCAATCAAGGAAATTCTACCTAGAACTCTGAACTTCAGGTCTCATCATGAGGGGTGTGTCTATCTCACTGTCTCTATATGGTAGGGCCTGGTGCTCTCTACTAATCTCATTCTGAATCTAGGACATTATTTCCCTCAGCTGAACATCTCCCACGTATATAAGTGAATTCCAATCCCTATTGTCTGGCACAACTAAATTGTGTAAATAGAATTCACATAACAGGTTTTTGATGGGCATGGGTGCTGACTGGAAGGCATCATAAAATTCATGAGGTGTAGCAATTGAAGGATTTAATCCCTCTACAATCCTTGTCAATTGAAAGTTAACAAATTTTTCCTTAAGGAACAAAGCATAAACTGGAGAAGGTGATCTACATGCCATTGCTGCAGGAATCAGTTCAATGATCTGCTCAATTCTCCTTTTCAATACTGCAATCTGATTTGTTTTTTGTTTAATTTGACAAGCCTGTTCCTCAATTATCCTTTTTAGTTTTTCTGTTTCCAGTTCCCATTGTGCCTTTTCCCATGTGAAGTTTTGGTACAAACTCAATCCTGCTGCTAAAGGTGTGGATAAATCCGGTGGTGGCATGGGTTCTTGCTGCATAATATTAATCCACCTGGATGTACAGGTTGAGGGAATTTTACTACTTCCTCTTCACTGGAATTAGCCCCTTTTCCTTTGTCATGAGTTTTCACTGAATTCTCTGCTTGGCAAGATTCATCAATGGAAGCTTTTCCTTTCCATATGACAAGGGTCTTCATTGAATCATCCACTTGGGATGGTTCAGCTACTTTGACCAGCATGTCCAATCTGTCTCTACTCATTTGTTCAAACACCTCCTCAACAATATCCTCATCTACTGTAGGGAATTCATCAGGGGGTAGGTTTTCTAAACTGTCATCAGAATCATGCCCGACAAAGTTATTGAAAAACCCCTCTGTTTCCTTAGAATCCTTATCACTGTCTCTGAGGATGCAATCAATTTTTGGATCAGATGTAGCTTTATCATTCATAATGTGGGATAGGGTGTCACTATCTGTTCTTTTTGGAGACATTTCCTCCAAAGAGGATTTCTCTGTAGATTCAGAGGATTCAACATTTATAACTGAATCAGGGGTTTTGTCTGACTTAGTGGTACTAGCAGAAAGTCTAGCACTTTTTCTAACAGGGGTTTGAAAAGAGCTCAGAGGCTCCTTGTGTTTCTTCCAGCTGGAGGACACCTCCTCCGTAATGGCTATAGGAGGTTCTTCTGACATTGCCTCCTTGGGAGAGGGAAAGGGTTCCTTAGCTATTTTACCAACATTTTCAATATCAAGTGGTTGTTGTTCTGGAGTCATACCCTCTATCTTTATGGTTTTAACCTTGTCCTTCATGTAAGCAGACCTAGTTTCCTTGGAAGGTGAAGTATCCAGGGTGACATCGGCTTCCTTAGTTTTTCCTTTCTTTTTATCAGACACAGGAGTGCTAACATTGCCGACTCTTTTCTTAGATAGGGTAGGTCTAGAAGAGGATGCTTTAGGAATGTGTTCTATTTTATGAATTACTTTATGAACCCTTTTTTCCGTATTAACCCTACTACATACACCCTAGCCTCTAGGGCCAACCACTCTAGGTGCTATTTCTTCCATGGCTAAGAATTCTTCCCAAGTCCCAATTGATTGTTTAATTAACTACCTTTCTACAACTAGCTTAATTAAATAGTGATGGGAAATAGATTGAGATTTTTTTGACTGTACAAGAGACGCCTTCTTTTTCACAATATTAAAAAGAAAACTAGGTAAGTTTACTATCCTATTTTCATGGCGAAGTGTGCTTAGAATCTTGAAATGCAGTCCATGCAGGTACTTGTAACGGCCCTCACAGGTGAAGTAGGATATTATGAATGTAGTTGGCTACATAAAATCCATGGGTAATGATGTTCTTGAAGTGCCTTTCTTCTTACCAATATCCAACTATGGGTCACCATGTAGGGTAAATTGTGCCCTGGTTGAGCGCAAGTCAATATCCTTACTCCATTTTTCTCCTTCCTATGGAAACTTTGAATCTTTTTCCACGATGTATTCTGAGAATTCTATCCTCATACCCTTCACTATTGCAAACCCATTGTTCAGAGTATTTAGAAATTGAAAAGAAATTTCTTCATCAAAGCCATTAAGGCTTAAGCAGTAATCCAACCATCCCCTTCTCTGAAACAATTCACAGGCGGTCGACTCCCCAAGTAAAACTTGATGATCTATAGGCTCGTGCCTTAGAGGGTCTCTGCCCATTGTGGATGATAAAAATGGCTCTGTAGGAACTACTTAGACGCTACAGAAAACTGGAAAATGCAAGACTTCTTACGGACGTAAGATGTTTTTAACGAGAAAAACTGAAGTACAACATAGATTTTAATTCCAGGCAAATAAGCATTATTTCAAATGGTATTCATAAATACATTCGTGCATATTAAGGTCCACCACCCGAACACATTGCAAAAATGCCATTATTAAGTGAACCTTAATTTTAAATTACTTTCAAATCATGATGACTTAATCATGAAAGGAGAAATAAGCCCCCACATGACGATGGTCACCGTGCAAAGACAAGAAAGAAATAAAGTTTGCCTTTTTGCATGCTAAAATTGAATTGGAAATATTTGAAAATATTTGAAAATATTTGAAACAGGCATTAAATAAACCCCCCCCAAACTAAGTGTAAGGCATGGGTCCCACCTGTAGGATTTTGCAAACATGAAAATCCACAAACCAAGATCACCTGCATGCATGACTATCACATAAACAGAATGAAACAGACAGAAGAGAGAAGACAGAATCAGAAAGAGCTATGGCGGCCGATAGGCCAGAGAATGCAAGAACATGTTGACAGAAAATAAGTTCTATATTCAACAATGTAAAATGATTACAAACCCTTAAGAAATTACAAAGCGGACAATCCTTATAAAGGATGCTGAAACCCTAAAAGGGCAACTGCTAGGAAATAGAAACTTTCCTAAGACTAAAGAAACTGCCTAAGTGAAACTTAAGCACTAAAGAG
>MU225699.1:1198274-1209184 GCA_018584345.1 Thuja plicata
ATCTTGATATCTCAAATGCAGAGATTTTGCTGATCAAATTCTCTCTCTTGAAGTCTTGTGAGAATTGCATGGTTTCCTCTAGAATACTTATCTTGTTTTCATAGTCTGATGTTAAAGTAGTTAGCAAATTGTCCATTATATCTTCTTCTGATATTTCTCCACCATTTTTTATGAGTCCAGAGACTGCATCATTTATCCTTTGATTGTAAGCTCTAATGTTCTCTTTAGGTAACATCTCAAGACTGTTGTATTTCTTTTTCCATGTCTTCATGTGTGCATTATTTTCTTGAATATCTCCTTCAAACATATCTTCTAAATACTTCCATATGGTATATGCTCTATCAATTTTATTGATCTCAGAAAATTCACTGTCGGATAAGGCTCTAATTACGGCTTCCTTAGCAATAGCATTATTGGTAAATGTTTCCTTTTGTCTATTAGTAGCATCATCCTTTGCAAGGTCTTTCAGAGATGGAATTACAACTTCTTGTGTAGAAATTTCAAAGATCTCAAAGACAACACACTGTAGATGTGTTATCATTTTGTTTTTCAAATCCAGATTATTTTCTCCAACGAACTTAGGGCTTTCTTTTCTGAAGTAAGACATTTGATCTACCTTAATCTGTTAGGCTTCTTCTCCAAGGCACTTGGCTCTGACACCAATTTTAATAATAGTCCCAAAGGATAACTGAGAGGGGGGATGAATTAGTTATCAGTAACTTTAATTATTTTTACTTCCTTAACTTTAGAATACAACAAAGTAAATTCTTAATCAGATAACATAGTACACAACACATAATTTGATTATGGGGAAACCAAATGGTAAAAACCCTGGTGGAAATTAGCACCCACAATGAACTATACTTGTTTATAGTAATCCCTGTTAGAAGATATTTCAACCCTGTTAGGAGTTGTACTTTACAATGCAATAAGTATAGTGACCTGGTTAAGGGTCAGACCCTGTTAGGAGTCTTTTATAAATAACCCTATTAGGGGTGGTGGACTCACTATCCAAGAGCTCACTGCTTAATGGTGAAGGCTACAACCTTTTGTATAATAGATATGCACTATATCTGATGATGATCTATAGAGTAGACTTGCTGTCTTGATCAGTTCCAGTGTATTACAATCTTTCACTTGTTCTTCACATAAATTCTTGATGAATGAACCACATCTGATATTCTGCTCTGTACATCTTTTGTCTCTTTTCATATCATTCACACTTAGCGTATCACAATTGACTTGCAATAAGTATCTTCCTCAAATTATAAGATCATGGGACCTGTAAGAAAACTCTTCATAACATCTTTGTCGGCTCTACTAAGCATGAAAGCATAATTACAACCACGCAAGTATAAACTGAACAGATGCGACACTTCACTAATTCGGCCTCACCAAATTAACTCTAAGTTTGCAATCTTCTTGAAACACCTTTGGTGCCTTTAGATAACTATCATCAACTCATAACTAATCATGAATATACACACGCATATCCTGAAGATAGGCACAACTCAAGAAACACGTTACATACGTCAGCTCTGAACAGATACTCTTCCAGAACTGTAACTACCAATAATAGAATTACACAACTTGACTGAAACATCATATCTAGATCTTGGTGTATGAACATAACATAATAAACATGTCAAAAACATGTAGCTAACCACGCAAGTTTTTATGTCATCATTTTGATAAGTGCATACAGAATTACTACTGTGTATTATATAATGTCATCAATGACAAACATACAATCAATTAACTGAACAAAATCAGATCTCCAACAAGAATTATATGTGATAATTAATTGTATTAATTAATAAAAATATGTTATTAATTACTAATAAGGCATAATAATAATAATAATACTTTATTATTATTATAACAATTTAGAAGTTTATATTATGAAGAGCAGTTAACTGATGATGGTTTTTGGAAACTATGGAGACCAAGGAGTTATAAATACAGGCTCATTTGTGAAGTAAGATATTGAATATTGATTATTGAATTTGTTCTTGGGAATTGTTCCTACTTTTTTGTGCCCTAGCTGAAGGGTCAAATTAGTTGATTGAAGATTGATTCTTCTTCATCTAATCTACAATCGATTGCTGTTGTATGATCGATTATCTCTCTTGGTTGCTGTTGTGTAACCAATCGTTTTGCCTTCGTATTGTTCTGCCTATGACTAGAGGAAGGATTCAATTCTGAAATTGAATCATTAATTGAGATATGGCCTGTCTAGAGGTCAAATTGGTTGATTCAGTGAAATATACTGAAGCTGGAGAATTATTGTCTGAATCATTGTCTTCATTGCGACCGATTGAAGTTGGAGTGTTTTATGCTAGCCGCAGGTGGAATCAAATTCACATGCTAATGAAACACCAAGTCTGAATGCCTTGGGAGTGTAAATGGTGGGGAAGATTGCAGGTTATATCCCATGCTGAGATTGATCAGCCACATAGTGTTTGGACACTATTTTGTGGCAATCACGGCAAGGAAGGAGGGCTGCCGTAATACCAAAAAATGACAGTGGGCAGCAGCTTCACAACTCGAGCATCAAACAGCACCACAGGCCATCACTAGTAATCCACGTGAGAGGCTTCCATAGCCATTTTGGGGTCCATGCTTTCTACTGCAGCCAGCAACTAGCAACACAAGATTTAGGACAGGTTCTTTTTAATGTTGTTTATTATTAAGTAAATGGTTATTTGCAAGGCTTTGTAATGTTTCAAATAAATTAAACAAAGTACGAGATTCAGAAGTTCAGACATTGTTATTGAATTCTGTAAATCCTTCAATATATGTTTATAAAAATGTGGAAATCAGAGGAAATGATTGTATTTCCAGAATTCTATTTCATAAGCATCTTTTAAAAAAATGGTGTATGTTGGCTGAAATTATCAAGTCAAGATTAAACATATTAAACAAAGGAGTTTCTTCTATAAATTGCATCTTCATGCAAAAATCAAATGGGAATAACAGGGGAGCCAAGTTAGGCTCTTCACAGTGGTATCAGAGAAATTTTCTTGCCATCCTATGTGGTAGGAAAATATTTATGAATGCAGATTTGCTGATATATTTAGAGTGATCAGCAGTCTTGAGATGGACATATACAGACGGTTTAGCTACGGTAGCCGGCACAGCAGTGTAGGAAATAATTATAAAATGGATACATTAATGGAGAGTATGGAGAGACTTAGACTTCATTAGTAGAGGATGGTGGAAAGTCTGTCAGACCCAGAGACTGTAGATAGGGAAGCAAGGTACATGGTTTCTGCTTTCCGTAGGCCGTCATCGAGATTGCAGGGCAGGAAGCTTGAGATTTCACCGACATGTGTCTGAGATGTAGACCTACCAGTATATAGTATGACACCTACTCATGTATCTGATGATAGTTAGATGGACATGCTAGCACCAGTGGTAGATTGCAGTACGAAGCTTCAGCCGGTTGAGGCTTCCCGACTAGTTACTGCAGTTAGTGCAGATACAATTGATGTAGTAGATGCCTCTGATGGTCCAATTTTTCTTGAGGATGGACTTGTTATTAGAGATGTATATATTAGCTATCATAGTGCAGCTCTAGAGAAAGAGGCAGCACACCTCTCAGATGGGATAGGAGAGAGCATGGAGCTACCTTGTTGTGGTGTTGATGATCTGGTGACACAACAGGAGATGACGACTGCAGTAGAGGTCAATGCCACAACAGATTGTATTATCGAGTCAGACAGTGACTCTAGTTTAGTTTTCCAAGAGGATACCACCTTTGAGGATTACCTTGAGGGGATGAAGATAGATTGTACAGATTGTGATAGAAGCAGTCACGTAATGGGATTGGTATAGGAGATGTCAGTTTCCTCCTGTATAAGGGATGTGAGTATGGAGGCCACATGTGATAACATTAGTACTGAGTTTGAGACAGTAGATACAGACTCATGCCAGCATGACCCAGATTTAGGGGTTAATGCAGAGTCAATTGAGGTTCCTTCAGGGACACCTGAAGAAGTAGAGCCACTGCTAGCATTTGGGGTTGCTTCGGATACCTCTTATATGACTCCTGAGGATGACTCCACCAGTAGTGAGCCATGTCTACAACAGACCATGGGAGAGGACCCCGAGTTGTTGGAGAGTGCAGATAAGTCCTAGGATCTAGAATATGCGAGGGTTACAAAGGACAGGGAAACTGAGAGTGTTGAGGAGATAGGTTCTATTGCAGTTTCCTCATGTACAGAGGAGTTTGATGGAGACGTGTCTGATGCTGGTACTCTGTTTAAGGATGAGAGTTCCATTATTAGTTCATAGAGCTCAGTTGGTAGCACACTGGGGAATAGTGTTGTTGAAAGGAGTACCTTGGATACCACTTCCATTTGCAGTGTGGACAGTATGCTAGAGGTGTTGCATAGAAGGCCAACAATTCATAGTCATCATTTGACTAGTTAGTTGAGAGTTAGCGAGCACGATATTGTTACCACATTGGAGCATTTTGATGTTGCTTAGCAACTGCTAAATCTTTGTGGATGGGGTTCTCCTATGGATGATGAGCTTGGAGGTTGTTACTTGGCCCTTGCATAGATTCATATCTTACGGGAGGGTGTCAGGATTCTGAGATGAGATTACCTTCAGTTGGTAGCTGATCGTGATCACTTTGTAGAGTGGGGAAGTATAGCTTATGAGGCACTCTTGGATAGAGAGGATGAGGTGAGTGAGCTTACTCAGGAGCTCATGATGACTTTAGAGGTTTTAGAGAGCACTCAATTGGCTCTCCAGGAGTCTCAGGCTCAGTTAGCAGATGTGACTATGGAACTGGAGTAGCTTAATTCTACACCAGCATCCGATCCTGTATAGTTACATATTGTGCAGTCTGGTGATCTGATGATGTCCACGGTTGGGGTTGTGAGATGTGATGGTGTTGAGGATACATCCCCTCTTGATTTTAGCATTGGAGGTACAGGTTCACTTTCATCATATTTTTGTGTAGTTAAGTTAGACACTACAGTAGAGGGTTATAGTGTGTCAGACTTTGGGGTGGATATCCCAGTTGGTAGCAGTACGTCAGGTGATGCAATATAGGATGTTGTAGACAGTGCAGTGGACTAGTCAGCATTTTGTGTTCCTGTTCATGACACTACTCCTTTGATTGCTCAGCAGGGAGGCATGGTATCACCTGAGTCGGTAGTTGGTGAGCACATAGCTAGTGATGATACGTAGTTGGCTATGTCACAGTCACACGATGACAAGTTATGGTTCTGAGGGGAGTAGTTGGATGCTACCTCCTATAGATGTTACTGCCTAGAGTCATTTTTGGATCACCTTCTTGAGAGTTCAAAAATTCATGAAGGATCTTACCGAGCTTCTAAGGGTGTTCTCATCCAGGGTACAGGCGCGATTCAGAGTTTGGTGAGAGAGATTGTAGGTACTTTGACTACGATGCTCCCTCACAGAGAATTTGAGGTGGGGTTTATTGAGAGGGTCACCCAGGATCCTGTTCAACCTATTTTGCAGAGTTTGATCTTGGAGCCATCTTTAGGTTCAAGACTAGGGAATGATGAGCCCTTGACTGAGAGCGTAGACTTTTATCGTCATTACATGGTGAGGAGTGCTCATTTTTTTTTCTTTGATCCTCATGTTGACGAGTTGATGGCACACAGATGTGGATTGGATCCAAGTCCTTATCATCCATAATGGGATGGGCTCTCGCCATCAGCAGTTGATGGAAGTTTTTGCTGCAAGTCAGTAGCAGGTGACTTGGAGAGTTACTGTGACTACAGAGATTATATAGTGGGCAGATATCCAGGCCCGAGTACAGTTGGGTACAAAGGTAGTCATCATTGTTGTGCAGAGGATCTACACATTTAGTACAGATTTTTTGGGTGTGCTGGGGGAGTTCAACATATAGGGGATCTGAATCTCCCATACTTCTTGGGTTTTGATGATCCTGAAGTTCACTTCTTTCGGGATCCAGGTAGAGACAGATTCAGTGCAGGAGTTTGAGTGAGCGGTTATTTGGGGTCTCTCTACAGAGTTATCCGTTTCACATTTTGGGTGATGCTACAGGAGCCTACAATTTTTTCCAATAGCAGGGTATATTTTTTTTTGTGGGACCCACGTGGATTGTGATGTTCCTTCTACTGGTGATTTCTTGAGGACAAGCAATCTTGGGGAGGGTGGACTGTGATGACCCTATTTTTAGTAGGTTGTGGCAGTGACTTGGTCAGCTCATCATTGTGACCCTCGTGAGCTAGTATAGGGTTTTGAGGGTCCCAGTTGGTAGACTTGTTATTTTTAGTAAGTTTGGACTTACTATTTTTAGTAAGTCAGTTGGTTAGTTTCCATTTCTGACAGGGCAGTATCAGTAGTGGTCAATTTTCCAGACGATATTCAGTTGGCAGTTATTGGGCTGGGGACTTACTATTTTTAGTAAGTCTATTTTTGGCAGTGTAGTGATGAGCATGTTGGTCAGTCAGTATGGTAGGTGTTGTAGGAATTATCATCAGAATTATATGTTATAATTAATTATATTGATTAATAAAAATATGTTATTAATTAATAATAACGTGTTATTATAATACTAATAATACTTTATTATTATTATAACGATTTAGAAGTTTATATTATGAAGAGCAGTTAACTGATGATGGTTTTTGGAAACTATGGAGACCAAGGAGTTATAAATACAGGCTCATTTATGAAGTAAGATATCGAATATTGATTATTGAATTTTTTCTTGGGAATTGTTCCTACTTTTCTGTGCCCTAGCTAAAGGGTCAAATTAGTTGATTGAAGACTGATTCTTCTTATCTAATCTACAATCGATTGCTGTTATATGATCATTGTCTCTCTTGGTTGTTGTTGTATAACCAATCATTTTTCCTTTATATTGTTCTTCCTGTGACTGGAGGAAGGATTCAATTCTAAAATTGAATCATTAATTGAACTGTGGCCTATCCAGAGGTTGAATTAGTTGATTCAGCAAAATATACTAAAGCTGGAGAATTATTGTCTGAATCATTGTCTTTATTGGGACTGGTTGAAGCTGGAGTGTTTTATGCTAGCCATAGCTAGAATCAAATTCACATGCTAAGGAAACACCAAGTCTGAACACCTTGGGAGTGTAAATGGTGGGGTAGATTACAGGTTATATCCCACGCTGAAATTGATCAGCCACGTAGTTTTGGACACTATTCTATGGCAATCACGGCAAGGAAGGAGGGCTACTATAATACAAAAAAATGGCAGTGGGCAACAGCTTCACAACCCAAGCATCAAATAGCACCACAGGCCGTCACTACTAATCTACGTAGAAGGCTTCCATAGCCAGTTTGGGGTCCATGCTTTCTGCCACAGCTAGCAACCAGCAACACGAGATTTAGGACAGGTTCCTTTTAATGTTGTTTATTATTAAGTAAATGGTTATTTTCAAGGCTTTATAATGTTTCAAATAAATTAAACAAAGTACGAGATTCAGAAGTTCAGACATTGTTATTGAATTCTTTAAATCCTTCAATATATGTTTATAAAAATGTGGAAATTAGAGAAAATGATTGTATTTCTAGAATTCTATTTCATAAGTGTCTTTTAAAAAAATGGTGTATGTTGGCTGAAATTATCAAGTCAAGATTAAACATATTAAACAAAGGAGTTACTTCTATAAATTGCATCTTCATGCAAAAATCAAACAGGAATAACAGGGGAGCCAAGTTAGGCTCTTTACAGGGACCCTAGCACCCTTGTTGATTAGGCTCTCTAGGAACTTATCCTTGTTTTTCTCCACATATTTCTTCACATACTATTGAAAAAGTGGTTCTTGTTGCATTTGCATGAAATCTTGGGAGGTGCGATCAAAATTCGAGCTACTACCCCCATATTGTGAACCATAATGAGCATGTTGTAAAGATGGCCTTGAGTTCCTAGGAGGGGTTTTTCTCCTATGATGGTCATGTCTAGAAAGCCTTCTTCCCCTAGGGCTAGGAGATCGTGATGGTGATCTTGAATGTCTCCTACTTCGTGGAGTCCTAGAAGGAGTGGATGGAGGAGAACTGTTTCCACCACTAACATGCATATTGTTGAATGGGTCATTGAGTTGTCTAGGCAAGAGCCTATCTCGCTCCTCTTGGAAGGCTTTTCTTTCCACCTCCATCAAAGTTTGTTTCTCCATCTCTAGGTGTCTAATTTGTTCTTCCTTATGAGCTTATTCATCTTGGAGTGCTTTCTTTTCACGCTCAATCCTCTTGAGTCTGTCACTCATGTAGTTGGTAGGTGAGCTTGGTCTTGAATTTTGAAACAAGTTGTTGGTATAAGTTGTATTTATGTGAGAATCATAAGGTTCTCCATGTTGGCTTTCATGTTGCCATTGGTTATATTGATAAGCATGTCTCTTACCTCCATCTCTCTCATCCCTTTGGTGTGCATCTAGATATCTTGTTGAAATAAGGGGTGAGGCCGGTCTACTACCATGAGAGGAACCACTAAATGAAATAGCATCTCTACTCTTTGCAATTATATCCTCATAACGTTTATCTCTGGCTTCCTTCTATCTTTGAGTCATTGTGTGACTCATATCCATAGAAGAATGAGAAGATGCTAAGGGGATAGCCAACTCAATAAGATGACTCTTGGAATCAAATCACGCTTCTGAAGTATTCCTAGGTTATTGATCAAATATGGGTTCTTTTCCCTTTTGTCTTTGGAAAGTTTGAACTAGGGGTAATTGGTTGAAAACCACTTGAGGTCATTTTCCTTGATTTAATTGATATCTTGTTGTAAGTGGCATGAAAGAAAAGGTACTAGCTGATAGGATTACCCTAAGAAATGTTGGTACCAAAATAGGATAGTAAAAGCATTAACTTGTCCAAAAGAAAGTGATAAGATAGAATATTGCAAAGAGGCATAAGCCAACATTGCCACAAAGGTGCCCAATAAATTTGGGTGAATACCCTAGCACATTATGGATCAGGAGGATGGTCTTACCCAAATTAAACTGATTGAAATTGAAATTATATGGAAGTGGATGGACAAGAGACTACCAAAACTCTCCAAGTGTGTTATCAAAGAATCTAAAGGTTTATCTTTTCAACAAGGACAGTTTCTAGCTCACCAAGAACCAAGCAAGGTCACTTATGAAATCAAAGATTGCTAGTCCAAGAGGTCAAACACAAGAATCCTAAGCAAAACAAGCTTCTAACAGTGGGGTAAGTAATTCAATCTGACCCGGATCAACCCAGAAAATTGAAAATGATAGGACAACAAACTAAATGGGCTAAAAAATGACAGCTAACAGTTCACTGATAGAGAGTTTTGCATGACAGAATGCAGGCTCATGCGAGAAAATGCAAGGCTGCATGACGAAAAGCACAAAGCCGCGTGAGAAAAATCAAACTGGTGAAACAACACGGATAGTAAACTGACAGCAAATGCAAAATATCGCATGAGGATCCTCAGATAGCCGCACAAGGAAATGCAGCGAACAGTGTGAAGAAACAGTTTTCTCGCGTGAGGAAAGGACACAAAACTCAGTTTTTGTGTGATTTAAATAACCAACTAGGTACATTAATAGATTTTATCATGAATCAAGCACTTAGAAAAATAATCAGGGAGTTCAAGCAATCAATGTCTTCAAACAATAAGCAAGGGACAAAGCAACCTTGCTCATGATCATGGATAGTGTCATAGTATTTCTACTCCATAAGAATTCTACTTGTGTATGTTCTCAAAATGTTTTCCAATCATGCACATATTCCTAGAGAATAAAAAGTTGGTTGCACTATGGTTCTTAGTAATGGCTTGACTTTGCAACTTTTGCATACTCAAGTGGGTGAAATCCAATCCCGACGCACCGAGGTTTTGACACAATCTAAGAATTTAATCAATCGGGAGCTGTTGAGGAGATCTGACAACCCACAAGAAACTACACCCGTGGAGATTTCTTCTACAAGGACATTTATATAGCGGTTGTTGCTACTATGGAAAAAATGGCTATTACCACTTGAGGTCCCGTCCATGTGGTTTACCCAATAAAGGGAGTGTCCACTACGGTTAACCCTCTCTAATAAGGAAGACTCACAATATGGACCACATGGGGACTTGGTTCGGATTCAAGGGTTCTAAGTTTTTGATTCTCCCAGAAGGGAAAAGAGCATAATCCTCTAGCCTCTTCACCTCACCCAAACATAGCAAACAAGATTAATTGACCCACTAATTTGAAATCACCCCATTCAAGGTTCACACAACAACAAATGACACCAATCTCCCCAAAGAGAGAAAGTATCTCCAAAAGTTGAAGCCCAAACCAAGTTGACCAATGAGATAAAAACAAATCCTTCCCTACCTACAAGGGGATCTATTTTCAAGAAGAGCTTTGCATGAAAGAAAAGCAAATGAAGCCCACTCTCTCAAGATCACTATAAATAGTGTTCATAGGGCCTAATTACTATGTGAAACATATATGCAAGAAAGCAAATCTAGGTCCATTTTTAGAGCACCAATTGGAAATGTGATCTATGAAAGTAAGAAACACTCAAGCTAAACACATGAGAGGTTCATTTTATTTCCAAAATCCAAATGTTATAGAGATCAACAAAATACCTCAAATCCAATGTAATGTGAATCGTTTTGTTTTTTATCCACGCAAGTCCAAATCAGCAATAGCAACAACAACAGCAAATCACAAACCACCAGAAACAGTAAACATTAGTGGTTAGAGAAAATGCAGAAATCCAAAAATAAATTATGAAAAATAACTATAGTGACAGAAAATGAATCTTCTACCCCACGGTGGGCGCCAAGAATGTGCGATGAAAATGTGTCACACTTCTATGAATCATTCCATCCAAGGTTGCTCAAGAATGAGGCCTCAAATATCGACTCATAGCTCTCTAGTCATGGAGTGCAAAGGTTTGTAATGGAGGCCCTCAGATTGA
>MU225699.1:1209890-1229653 GCA_018584345.1 Thuja plicata
AAGATGGATTTTAAAACAAGATAAAATCATTTAATTAAAAGAAAGATTTTCTTTTAATTAAATAAGATTATTTTATTTATTTAAAAGGTATCTTAATTAAATAAGATAATATTATTTAATTAAAAGAGGAATTTTAAAACAAGATAAAATCATTTAATTAAAAGAAAGATTTTTCTTTTAATTAAATAAGATTATTATTTCTTTTAATTAATTAAGATTATTTTATTTATTTAAAAGGGATATTAATTAAATAAGATAATATTATTTAATTAAAAGAGGGATTTTAAAACAAGATAAAATCATTTAATTAAAAGAAAGATTTTTCTTTTAATTAAATAAGATTATTTTATTTATTTAAAAGGGATATTAATTAAATAAGATAATATTATTTAATTAAAAGAGGGATTTTAAAACAAGATAAAATCATTTAATTAAAAGAAAGATTTTTCTTTTAATTAAATAAGATTATTTTATTTCTTTTAATTAAATCAGATTATTGTATTTATTTAAAAGGGATATTAATTAAATAAGATAAAATCATTTAATTAAAAGGGATTTTTCTTTAATTAAACATGATTATTTCATTTAAGAGATATTTTCTTTTAATTAAATAAGATTATTGATGAAATGATCAAACTTTAGGAAATATTGAAATAATTGAATTAATTACGATTTGATCAAGAAAATTGATTTGAATTGAAAATGTTGCAAAGCATTGATTCAGGAATTTGATAAATGGGGCCCACAGTCTAGGTGACCATTTTAGGGTGCATAAAATACCTAGATGTGAATTTTGAAACTTTTGGTGTGACATCCTCATCTGTAATCTGTGTTACTTCTTTGCTTGATTCAGGTTCATTACATGAAACATCAATGTAATCGAACATTTATTCAATAACAATGTCTTTACTGTTAGGTCTGGGTTCATCCTCAATCATAGGTGCATATTCATAGTACCTATCTTGTACCTATCTTGAACCATGAACTTCTCATCAATCTTTACATGAGTACTTTCAATTATCTTCTTTGATCTTAAATTGAAACATGTGTATGCTTTTCTTTTAGTAGAATAACCAAGGAAAATACCTTCATCACTTCTAGCATAAAACTTACCAACACCATCATCTCTCTTGATGTAGCACTTGCTACCAAAGATTCTAAAGTATTTTACTATAGGTAGATTACCAAACCAAAGTTCAAAAGGTGTCTTATCTACGCCTGGTCTTAGTTGTGGTCTGTTGATAGTATAGACTGTTGTATTGACTGCATCTCTCCAATAGGTGTGTGCAACTTTTCCTTCAATCATCATAGTGCGCATTGTATCAAGTATGATCATGTTCCTTCTTTCTGCAATCTCATTCTGCTGAGGGGTTTTGGGTGCACTCGACTATCTTTTGATTCAATGTTCTTCACAGTAGTCATAAAACTGATCAAAGGTGAATTCTCCTCCTCTATCTGATCTCAGACACTTTAGTTTTAATCCACATTCATTCTCAACCTTATCTTTGAATATTTTGAATTTCTCAAAGGCTTCAGACTTTTCCTTTAAGAACGCAACCCACATCATCCTTGAAAAATCATCAACAAAAAAAATGAAATACCTTTCTCCGTAGTATGATCTAGTTTGAGTAGGACCTCATAAATATGTATGCACTAGGTCTAACTTGTTTTCATCTGAGTTCTACTTGCTTCTAAAAGAGCTCCTTACATGCTTTCCCATAACACATTCCCTGCACATTGTGTCAACTGGTTTTGCAATACTAGAAAGGTCTCTAACTACCTTGACATTGCTTATCTTTACTATATTGTCAAAATTGCTATGACATAGTCTCTTGTGCCATAACCAACTGTCATCCAATTTTGCAACAAAACAACTTACATCTGAATTGAGCTGAAAAACATTACCTTTTGTCTTTGAGCCTGATGCAATCATGTCTCCTTCTTTGTTTCTAAGAATGCATTTTTTGTCTTTGAATTCCGAATGACAACCTTTGTCAAGTAGCTGTCCAACACTTAGTAAATTGTGATGTAATCCATCAACATACAAAACATCATCTGTCTTATTTTTTCCTTCCAGGGTGATAGATCCTCTGCCTATGATAGGTTTGGGAGTGTTATCTCCAAATCTAACCATATCACCTTTGTACTTGTCTAGATGAAAAAATCTATCTTTATCACCTGTCATGTGGTGAGAGCATCCGCTATCAATGATCCAATCAGTTCTGATGTCTGCTTTGGAAATTAGGGGTAACTCCTGTGCTTCCTTTTCATCTTCAATGTCCATTTCCTCAAGTAATTTTTCCATGTCTTTAAGGGGAACGAATCCAATTTCATCTTCTCCTGAATCTTCACGAGTTATACCTTCTTCAGCATGATAGCATTCCTTTCTATATTTTTGTTTATAATCAGATTTGAATTTTTTTACTCTTGTGGGACACTTGGATGCAAAGTGACCAATCTTGTTGCATGAAAACATTTGAATGGCAACTATCCTTTGTACTTGCCTTTGCCTTTCTTTTCTATTTTAGCAATCATGGAAATGATTTCTTATAGTTCTTCATCAACTTCTTTCTCAGTATTGCTAGAGATGTGTAAAGGTTTCTTACCATGAACTGAGGCTTTGAAGGCTGTTTCAGTTTTGGGTTTAGTCTTCAATCTTGATATCTCAAATGCAAAGAGTTTATTGATCAAATTATCTCTCTTGAAGTCTTGTGAAAAATGCATGGTTTCATCTAGAATATTGATCTTGTTCTCATAGTCTACTATTAAATTAGTCATCATCTTGTCCATTATGTCTTCTTCTGATATTTCTCCACCATTGTTTTTTATTCTAGAAACTATTTCATTAATCCTCTGATTGTAGGCTCTGATGTTCTCTTCAGGTAACATTTCAAGATTGTTGTATTTCTTTTTCCATGTCTTCCTGTGTGCATTCTTTGCTTGGATATCTCCTTCAAACATGTCTTCTAAATACTTCCATATTGTGTATGCCTTGTCTACTTTCTTGATCTTAGAGAATTCACTATCAGATAGTGCAATTATAAGGGCTTCTTGGGAAACAACATTAGCTATGAATGTATCCTTTTGTTTACTAGTAGCATCATCTCTTGAGAGGTATTTTAAAGAGGGAATAACAACTACTTGTGTGGCTATGCCAAAGATGTCAAAAATGACACATTGTAGATATGTTATCATTTTGTTCTTCCAATCCAGATAATTCTCTCTATCGAACTTAGGACTCTCTTTTCTGAAGTATGCCATCTGATCTACCTTAAGCTTTTAGGCTTTCTCTTCAAGGCACTTGGATCTGATACCAATTGTTAGAATAGTCCCAAAGGATAACTGAGAGGGACGGGGGTGAATAAGTTATAAGCTAATTTAATTCTTTTCTTTTATTAACTCTAGAATACAATAAAGTAAATGCACATTCAGATAACACAATAAAAAACACCACAATTTGGTTACAGGGAAACCAAATGGTAAAAACCCCGGTGGGAATTAACACCCACAATTAACTATACTTATTTATAATAATCCTTATTAGAAGATCTTGTAAACCTGTTAGGAGTTGTTCTTTACAATGCAATAAGTATAGTGACCTGGTTAAGGGTCTGACCCTATTAGGAGTCTTTTACAAATAACCCTATTAAGGGTGAGGACTCACTGTCCAAAAGCTCACTGCTTTAATGGTGAAGGCTACAACCTTTTGTAGAACAGATATGCACTATATCTGATGATGAACTGTAGAGTAGACCTACTGTCTTGATCAGTTCCAATGTATTGTAATCTTTCACTTCTTCTTCACTTAGATCCTTGATGAATGAAACACAACTGATATTCTACTCTATACATTTTTTGTTTCTTATCTTCTCATTCACACTTAGCGTTCCACAAATGAACTACTATAAGTATATTCCTCAAGGTATGAGATCATGGGACCTGTTAGTCAAATCTTCATAATATCCTTGTCAGCTTAACTTACCATGCAAGCATAATTGAAACCGCACAATATAAACTGAATAGACGCGACGCTTCACGAAGTCGGCCTCACCAAATTAACTCTAACATTGCAATCTTGTTGAAACACATTTGGCGCATTTAGATAAATATCTTCAACTCATAACTAAACTTGAATATACACATGCATATCTCGAAGATAGGTGCAACTCAAGAACCAATGCAATACATTGGCTCTATACAGACAAACTCTAGAAACTGTAACTGTCATTTAACAGAATTACACAACACAACTGAAACTTCATATCTGAGTTTGCGTGTATGAACAAAATGTAAGCAACATGTCTACAACATGAATATAACCGCACAAGGATTGATAACATCATTCTGATAAGTACATACAGAACACTATTGTATATTATATGTTGTCATCAATGAAAAACATACAATCAACTAGCTTCCACAAGTAAATTGCCAACAAAAATTGTAATCACAAATAGGGGTTACTCTACTCGCCTATGCTGCAGGAATAGTCCACCAGTTCTATTACCAGTGGCTGCAGGAACATCAGAGTTCTATTTACTTTTTAATGAACAAGGAAATAACTTCTAATCTAATAAAATGATTCACTCACCAAGTGGTCCCTCTTGGATGAGTGAATAGAAATGCAATCAAGATGAGAGACTAAAACTCAAATTATGCACTCTATTCATTCATGGAGAAAATGTACATGGAAAGTAAAATAATAATACAATGTCAACTTCTATTCCAAAAATTATATCAACTAGCTCCCCACTCTTGAGAGCTTCAAAAGTCAGCTTATTTAAAGAGAAACTACACTACTCCCTAAATCTAGGATCACTCCATTGATGAGGATTACTAATGGATACAAAGTGCTCATAATAGAAAATATCAAACAACAATAGAAAATCTTCAAGTTCTTCCTAGAATATAGCATACAATGGTTCTAGATCCGCGTGCGGTGTTTACTTAGGAATTGAATTGACTTGATCCTCCGCGAAAGTCCTCCGACACACCCCTCTTCAACCGCTTACTTAATTCCTTTAATAAGATGGCACTTTTGCAGCAACGGTTGTTGCTAACCCCTTCAGCACCAAACTGCCATTCTTGAATGTGCCATGACTTGATTCCTACAAAATGGTTAGCACACACAAGTTTCGACACATAAATATATTTTATCATTTAATACTAAGAAAGAAGTGTTAGTTTCCATTTGATACTCTTGCACGACATCCAACTACAGGAAGGAGACTACCCATAAACATAGCATAGGACATAGGATTATTTACTAGCATGCAACTACTTATATCCTGCAATTTTTATCCATCAGTTCCAAGCAAAATACATCATGTTCCTACCATCCATTTACCTAATTATGTCTTTACATATGTAAAATATACATATAAAATCATAGGTTTAAAGTGTTTGTTTCATAAGCAAACTGCTGGAAAAGAAAGTAAGAAACATGGAAAAGATGGCCTTTTAAGAGGCTCATCATATATCATGATCATAAATGAACTCCAACTGATGTCAAATCCATAAACTCAAATGAACATATCAAAGTTGTGATCTATATATTCAGATTTAATCAACAGATCAAAACATACTTTCAACTATAAAATTATTTCAAGTATCTCAGTATATCTGTAAAAATGGTGTACTAACAACTAAACACAAAAATAGTGTACCCCAAAGTATGATATTATCATCATATCATCTATTCATAGCATCAAATAAAAATTTATAAATTTGATGACGAAGATAAAGAGTGATACGTCTAAAATTATACTTATTAATTGAATCCATCAATAATCCCTATAACATTATAATCAATTAAATATTATGTTATATTCCTCTAACTACATAGTTAAATTTATTTAGGTTTACTCTAAAGTATTTAAATGTAACTTAAATATTCTCTCTAATGTATTAAATCTATTTAATACATTGCACCCACAAATTTTCCTTTTAAATAAATTCCTATTTATTTAATCCTATGCATCTCTAATTGTATAGTCAGAAAATGGAACCACTTCCATTGTAGAATAGTTTAGCCTTCTGAGTAAGTGGTTTGGGGTCATGTCAAGCGCCTTGAATGGGTCTCTGACTTGGATCTGGCTTTTTCCCCTATTCTGCCCCATTTCCCAACTTTTCTAGCCTGTTTCTAGCATCCTAAACTACAAACTGGGATTTTGGCCTCAGGGTTAAGGTCAAACTTTTTGGGTCAAGGTCGACCTCAACCTTGACCTTAACCTAGGTCAGAATCAACCTTTTTATGACCTAGGGTTCAAATTTTAGATTTCCAAGATTTTTGGATCTCAGGCTTCAGAAAAGTTGAATTCCCGCTTCCGAGTCCGCTGTTTTGATATTTGAAGCAACGATTCTTAAATTATATTAAATATAGGTCCTCTTCTATGGGTATAGGTCTAATGGGAATTTAATTCCCCTATATAGGCCTCTCTAGAAGATTGTGCCCTAGATTGGTATATAACGAAGCTTTCTCCTCTCATTTTCTCTAAGACTTGATAATCATCAACTAAGTGAGAGTTAAGGAGCAAGATTGAAGCATTTATCCATTCTCAAGCATTCTATCACTTCTCAAGCATCCAAATCACTAAGGAGATCCATTGGTTGTTAGTAAAGGATTCAAACTCCATGGAGCCCTCTTGTTGAAGATTTCTTCATCCACATTCCTCCAAGCCTCTTCCTCTTCCAAGATCCATTCAAGATTGGTGTTGAAGATTTACAAGAAATTGATTTGAGACATTCTACATTCAACATTTTGCATTCTACATCTAGGGTGATCCCACAATAGTGGATTACACTTTTTTGCCTAAACGGACATTGAAGTCTACATTTTGAAAAAAAAATTCAGATTCCGATGCATATTGTTGTTAAATTTTTTGAAATCGGAAGATGAAGTAAACTAGAGTCTTTTAGGATTTTATGTATAGATTCTAAATATATTTTTCTTTTTTTTTGAATTAATTTTAATGGTTTTGTTTTTGTCCCACGAAAAACTGCTATGTTGCTGAAAACATCATTTTCAAAACGTTACATTGACTTCATAGAGCATAATTTTTTTTTCTAAAATCGATATCAATGTGATTATTTTGAATTTGGTTTTTTAATATCCATACAAAGGGAATGCAATTGGTTTGACAATATTATCATGATTATTGCATATTTTATGAACATTTGAAGTAGAGTAAACCATAATTTTGACATACCTTGACTGCATAGCTTATAACTTGTTGTGTATTTATCAAAATTCAATTTTTTTTATAGAAAGTAGACTCGAAGCCACAGGGCACTATTATTTTTCATTGAATGTCAAACTTGGAGGTTTATATTCGATAAAGAACCTACATTCGATGCATGTCAAAAAATATAGACCTAATTAATTCAAAAAATTTCAAATCTATATTTGTTAGAAAGCGCATTCAGAGTACTTGTGCTATGAAAAAGGAATTCTCTCTATTCATCCATTTGACCACCGCGCTTGAGCTTCAAAGCCATGAAAACTGCAGATTTATGTTAGCCTCTGCAAATGGCCTCTAATCTAAGGGTTTAGATAGAAAGTAGTTTAGATCAAAACTATTTAGTTTCGATCGAAACTAATTTCTATCAAAATTAATTTCATGATTTGACTACTTTTTGGTACTTTTGAAAGTAATTTAGTACTTTTGATCGAAAGTAACTTACGATCAAAAGTACTACTTTTTGGTACTTTCGATCGTAAGTTACTTACGATCGAAAGCATTTGTCAATTATGATTGAAAGTAAGTTTTAATTTTTCTTTGGTCACACTTTTCAGGGCAAATTCCTTCATCTAAAAAAGTGCAACCCACTATTGTGGGTTCACCCTCCATTTAGTGCATACATACTGGTGGATCCACGGATTCGAATGCACCACAAGGACTTCTATACAAGTAAGGTGAATTTGTCTATTTTACTTTGTTTACTTATGCAATTTCAATTTGATTATAAGGTTAATTCCAAAATCAGGGTTTGATCAAGGAAACCCCTCTCCCCAACAAACAAACCATTTTTATTGCAGGTACAGGTTCAGAACAGCATATCAGAGTGCAGAATTGGATACCCTTTTCGACAAACTTTTGGGATCCGCAAATAAATTTTCCGTCAAAGCTGTGCAGGTCAAGGTTGATATTTTGGGGTCAAGGGTGACATTTTAGGGTCAAGGTCAACATTCTATTCAAGTTCAGAATCAGAGGTCAATTTTTCCCTAGGTTGGAATCTGAGGTCGATTCTACCCTAGGTCAAAATCGGAAATTCTAGGTCAAGGTAGACATTGACTTGAGGACCTACAAATTAGAACTATGTTAGAATGGAAAATGATTTCTGGGTTTTATAGATCTCACAGTTTTAGTTTAGGAAATAGGAAATAAATAGTTTCTGAGACTTTCTGAAAGGGTTTTTAGCATTTTTTTTGGATGTATGTATTTTGTTCCGTTTTCCTTTACAAACATTTCTAGATTTACACCCCTTATCAATTAAAATTAAATTTAAGTGGATAATATGTGCATAGATACACTTCTATGAGAAAATCTCCATTGTTCTAAACCTTATCCATATATTTTTCTTTTTTACATTTTGGTGAACCCGCAATAGACAACTCTTTCTTTTTGGTGTTAGATTTGCATCTTGTGTTGGATATGACATGCAATTAAGAGTAGATTTCTTTTATGATCTTGCACTTATATATCAAAAACAATAAAAAAATCACAACATTTCTTTGAAAATACATAAACATTTACATTTTTCATGCTTATAGATTTCATTTGAATGCATTTGGATATATTTAAATCTATTTTTTATGCGTTTCTTTATTCTTTATAATGTTGCACAAGTTGTTTCAAGTGTTTTCCAAACATCTTTCTATAACTTTTGGCATTAAACAACATCCTCCTCTTACCTTACCATTGCATGATGTTACACCTTGAAAGCCTTTCTTTAGTGCGTGTGTCGTTGCTTTGTCCTCTCTTGTATTACCTTGTAAGGATATATTAGAGCAAGAAGATGACTTTAATCTTTCTCACCATCATATTTCTCTTTATGGAGATGAGTTGAGGATTGATGTTAATTCTTCTCCTAATATATGTCTTTTCTATGAGCCTACTTTAGAAAATAATTTACCTTCTTTCCCCATTAGGGATCAGGCTTTAGTGATTTATGGCGCTCCTACAATGTGCTTTATTGATAGGGATGCTAATCCTCCTATTTGGGATGAACCTTTGGATTTGCATGTTTATTACTCTCTTCCTCATGAAGCCATTGTAGATGATCCTCCTTTTTGGGATGAACCCTTGGAAAAAGATGTTGATTTATCCACTCCTTGTGAAGATGCTTTGATACAAGAGGGTGATTTATTAATAGATGACATATTCATACATGATGGTGACTATTTTTATAAAACACACTCCTCTTATGAAGACATTTTAGAGAAAGAAGAGAACATTAAAGATTCTTTACCTCCATTTGGGATTCCTTCTCGTGATGATGCATTAGCGAAGAATGATATGAATTCCCTTAATGCTCTCCCTCTTAGTGATGATCTTATGGAGAATGAAGATCCTACCTCATCTCCTCCTAGGATGTCTTCTTTTCTTCCTTCTTGTGAATCTACTTGTAGTGTTGAGACAACTAACATGGTTTATCCAAAACACTTGTTGACTACCAAAGGTTGTCCTTGCATTACTATCAAAGGTAAACCTATGGAGTCTTTAGAGTCTTTCAATGATCAAGATTTTATATCTCACACCTACCGTACAAGGAATAATCCTAAAAATAATCTGATGGTTCCTACTTCTTTACCACCTTCTCAACCCATTCTTCCTCCTCCACCCCATCTTCCTAGCATGGAGTATGATTTGAGAAACCAATTGCGCAATACCCCTACCAAGATTTCTTTATGGGAGCTTCTTAAAACTTCACCTACCTACCACGAAGCCTTGCAAAAATATCTAGAAACTCTTTCCACTCCACCTCCTAATCAAGAGAACATCAATGCCTTCTTATAGTGCATGCATGCTACCCCGGGTCCTCATGACATTGTATTTACTCAAAAGGGTTTACCTTCTAAAGAAATACAAAATAAATATGATGCTCTTATGGTTGCTATTACTATCAATAAAAGTATCATTCGTAGGACCTTGATTGATAACAGATCTGTGATTAATATTTGTATCATGGACATGCTCAAGGCAATTAAAGTAGATCTTTCAACTATTCAACCAGATAATATCCCTATTCATGGATTTGATAATAGCGCAAAGAAAAATTTGGGCATTATTACACTACCTATTAAGGTTGGTCCAGTTATTCTCAATACACCTATTCATGTTATGCCTGGACCCCTCAATTATAACCTTCTTTTGGGTAGACCTTGATTACATGAGATGCATGTTGTTCCTTCCACCCTTCACCGTAAAGTCAATTTTATTCACAACAACATGATATATACACTTCATGCGGATGATGCGCCAAATCCTTGTTTGAATTTTCAAACCCACAATACTCCTATTCCTAATAGTAATCCTTCTTCCTCTAATGCTCTTCTTGGAGATGATTGGGGAACCTTGGATTTTAATTCTTCCTTTATTGGAGAGTATAAGGTTTCTGATCTTGATTTAATGAAGCATCAAAGAGAGTTTGAACAATGAGTCTTTGGTTCTACTTCTCATTCCCTTTGTAATAACTTTGTCATTTCTTCTACCCACTATGAATCTGTCAAACCTACTAGTAATGAAATAGTGACTACCAAAGTTCCATTGACTCCTTCTGGTATGGCTTCTTCTTATGGTCCTGGTTATAATTTACTAGTTAAACAAGGACTCCATGGTCAAGGATGTGGTAAGCATAAACATGAAATTCAAATGCCCTTCTAGAATGTGGGGCATGAGCATTCTTATGGATTGGTATTTAATCCTCAACAACACATCAATAACAACATCATAAATAACACTTCAAAACATGATGAACCTATGAAGGAATTTGACCAAGAGGTTCTTTTTCCTAAACTCCTTCATGCTAACATGATTAGTAGACCTAAATGCAAAAGGAAACATAGTTCACACTTGAAGACTCTTCCTTTTTGTTTGTATCATAGATTTTATGATCACTCCACTAATGAATGTCAAGCTTTACATTATAAGATTGGGCATCTCATTGATAGTAAAGTTATTCATATATCATTTGGCAATGAGTTGTATTTCAATCCTGTTTTCTCTAAATAACATTTATGTTCCTATTATGGAGCTCCACATTATGTAAACAATATAAGCCTAATCCTTGGGGCCTCATTGTCTTTCATAGTGTTGTGAGCGATATAACAGGTCCTCTTTAAATCCTTGTTCCTATGCTTGGGGGGAAAGGATGCCATCTCCTTCTTTTATATCTTTCTGGGATTCATTATTCCCTTGGTTATGTAGCATCTATCTATTATGGGATATCCAATCCTACATGAAAATTTTGGTTTACATTGAGGATCTATGTCCTTGATTATAACCTATTTCATTGTTTGAAATTGGGTTTCCATGGTTGATAAATCTCTCACCTTGGAAATTGAATAGCAAGCTATCCATCACAAGGGTTACTTTTTCACTTCTTGCATAATATCTCTTTGCATTCGTCCTTTTCATGGCCTCATAGGAGCTGTGACCTTCTTGGCTTGGACTGGGTGTTGTCTATGGATATTGTCTTGATTTTGAAGAAGGATTTATCCTTGTTCTTTTCTTTCCTTAACATGTGAAAATAGTATGTATTTTTCCATCTTAAGGAGGGGGAATATATATGGCCTCCCTCGTTCTATATTATGCATTTTTTTCTAAACTTTTGTTTTGCAGCATGCTAAATCCTCTGAAGGTAACACACATAAATTGCTAAATCCTGAAGAAATACACATTCAGTTACAATTGAATATGCTAAATCCTCTGAAGGTAATGCACATAAGCTGCTAAACCCTAAAGAGATACGCATTCAATTACAATTCAATATGCTAAATCCTCGGAAGGTAATGCACATAAGCTTCTAAATCCTGAAGAGATACGCATTTTACAAATGTATTCCATGGTGATATGAGGATATGGATCCATGGGTACTTCATAAAAGTCGTTAGAAGGTGCACTACATACATGCACAAACCCACCATAAGGCACACAACTTTATGGGGTGACTATCAAGTTCTTTCTTGGTGGGCCATCCTATCCTTTCTGTGGTTCACAGTCAGATACACACATCTTACTGGGTGAGCTAATCACACCCTGTCTCTTTTTCTCTTTGACCGGTGATGTCTCTCTTATCATGATCTTAGGGTTGATAAAGACTTAAGTTCTTGGGGGATTGAGGATTCCATTGTCCCTTTTGATTTCAATAATATTATCTTTTCTTCATGATCTCCTTTACCAAGAGTTTGCATCGAGTCCATACTCTTGCTAAAGTGGGGGCTAAATGTATAGTCAGAAAATGGATTCAATTCCATTATAGACTGGTTTAGCCTTCTAAGTAAGTGGTTTGGGGTCATATCAAGCACCTTGAATGGGACTCTAACTTGGATCTGGCTTTTTCCCTGTATTCTACTCCATTTCCCACTTTTTCCAGCCTATTTATGGCATACTAAACTACAAACTGGGATTTTGGCCTCAGGTTCAAGGTTGACATTTTTGGGTCAAGGTCAACCTTTTTGTGTCAAGGTCAACTTTTTCCTTGACCTAGGTTAGAATCAAACCTTTTCTGACCTAGGGTTCAAATTCCAGATTTCCAAGATTTTTGGATCTCGGGCTTCAGAAAAGTTTAATTCTCACTTCCAGGTTGGCTGTTTCGATCTTTGAAGCAACGATTCTTAAGTTATATTTAATATAGGTCCTCTTCTATGGGTATAAGTGTAATGGGAATTTAATTCTCCTATGTAGGCTTGTTAAGAAGATTGTGCTGTAGATTGGTATATAAGGAATCTTTCTCCTCTCATTTTCTCGAAGACTTGATAATCATCAACTAAGTGAGAGTTAAGGAGCAATATTGAAGAATTCATCCATTCTCAAGAATTCTAGCACTTCTAAAGAATCCAATTCATTAAGGATATCCATTGGTTTCCATTGAAAGATTCAAGCTCCATGGAGCCCTCTTGTTGAAGATTTCTTCATCCACATTCCTCCAAGCCTCTTCCTCTTCCAAGGTCCATTCAAGATTGGTGTTGAAGATTTAAAAGAAAATGATTTGAGACATTATACATTCTACATTCATTATTCTACATCCATTTGGTGCATACATACTTGTGGATCCATGGATTCGAATCCACCACAAGGGCTTCTATACAAACAAGGTGAATTTGTCTATTTACTTTGTTTACTTATGCCATTTCAATTTGATTATAAGGTTAATTCCAAAACCAGGGTTTGACAAAGCCAAACCCCTCCCTCCAACAATAAAACCATTTTTTTTGAAGGTACAAGTTCAGAATAGCAGATCAGAGTACAGATTTGGATACCCTTTTCGATAAACTTTCAAGATCCACGAACAGATTTTCCGTCAGAGCTATGCAGGTCAAGGTAAATATTTTGCGATTAAGGTTGAAATTTAAGGGTTAAGGTTGACATTCTGTTTAGGGTCAGAATTAGAGGTCGATTCTTCCCTAGGTCAGAATTTGAGGTCGATTCTACCCTAGGTCAGAATTGGAAATTCTAGGTCAAGGTAGACATTGACTTGAGGGTACAAATTAGAACTATGTCAGAACAGAAAACAATTTTTAGGTTTTGTAGATCTCTCAGTTTTAGATAAGTTCTATGAAAATCAATAGTTTCTGAGACCGCCTGACAGAGTTTTCAGTAGGTTCTTTTTTGGATGTATGTATTTTGTTCCATTTTCCTTTACAAACATTTCTAGATTTACACCCCTTATCAATTACAATTAAATTTAAGTGGATAAAATGTGCATAGGGACACTTCTATGAGAAAATCTCCATTGTTCTAAACCTTATCCTTATATTTTTCCTTTTTACATTTTGTTGAACCTGCAATAGACAACTCTTTATTTTTTGTGTTAGATTTGCTTCATGTGTTGGATCTTACATGCAATTAAAAGTAGATTTATTTTATGCTCTTGCACTTATATATCAAAAACAATAAAAAAATCACAACATTTCTTCAAAAATACAAAAAACATTTACATTTTTCATGCTTATAGATTTCATTTGAATGCATTTGGATATATTTAAATCTATTTTTTATGCATTTTTTTATTCATTATAATGTTGGAGAAGTTGTTTCAAGTGTTTTCCAAACATCTTTCTATAACTTTTGGGATTAAACAACATCCTCCTCTTACCTTACCATTGCATGATGTTACACCTAGGAAGACTTTATTTAGTGCGTGCGATGTTGCTTTGTCCTCTCTTGGATTACCTTGTAAGGAAATATTAGAGCAAGAAGATGACTTTAATCTTTCTCTCCATCATATTTCTCTTTATGGAGCTGAGTTGAGGATTGATGATAATTCTTCTCCTAATATATGTCTTTTGTATGAGCCTACTTTAGAAAGTAATTTACCTTCTTTCCCCATTAGGGATCAAGCTTCAGTGATTTGTGGTGCTCTAACAATGTGCTTTATTGATAGGGATTTTAATCCTCCTATTTGGGATGAACCTTTGGATTTGCATGTTGATTACTCTCTTCCTCATGAAGCCATTGTAGACAATCATCCTTTTTGGTATGAACCCTTGGATAAATACATTGATTTATCCCCTCCTTGTGATGATGCTTTGATACAAGAGGGTGATTTATAAATAGATGACATAGTCATACATGATGGTGACTATTTTTCTAAAACACACTCCTCTTATGAAGACATTTTAGAGAAAGAAGAGAACATTATAGATGCTTTACCTCCATTTGGGATTCCTTCTCATGATGATGCATTAGCGGAGAATGATATGAATTCCCTTAATGTTCTCCCTCTTAGTGATGATCTTATGGAGAATGAAGATCCTACCTCATGTATCCTCCTAGGATGTCTTCTTTGCTTCCTTCTTGTGAATCTATTTGTAGTGTTGAGACAACTAACATGGTTTATCCAAAACCCTTGTTGACTATCAAAGGTTGTCCTTGCATTACTATCAAAGGTAAACCTATGGAGTCTTTAGAGTCTTTCAATAATCAATATTTGATAGTTCACACCTATCGTACAAGGAATAACCCTCAAACTAATCTGATGGTTCCTACTTTTTTACCACCTTCTCAACCCATTCTTCCTCCTCTGCCCCATGTTCCTAGCATGGAGTATGATTTGATAAACCTATTGTGCAATACCCCTGCCAAGATTTCTTTATGGGAGCTTCTTCAAACTTCAACTGCCTACCATGATGCCTTGCAAAAATCTCTAGAAACTCTTTCCACTCCACCTCCTCATCAAGAGAACATCAATGCCTTCTTACAGTGGATGCATGCTATCCCGGGTCCTCCTAACATTGTATTTGCTCAAAAGGATTTACCTTCTAAATAAATACATAATCAATATGATGCTCTTATGGTTTCTATTAATATTAATAAAAGTATCATTCCTAGGACCTTGATTGATAACAGATCTAGATTAATATTTGTAGCATGGACATTCTCAAGGCAATTAAAATGGATCTTTCAACTATTCAACCAGATAATATCCCTATTCGTGGATTTGATTATATCACAAATAAATCTTTGGGTATTATCACGCTACCTATTAAGGTTGGTCCAGTTATTCTCAATACACCTATTCATGTTATGCCTAGACCCCTCAATTATAACCTTCTTTTGGGTGGACCTTGGTTACATGAGATGCATGCTATTCCTTCCACCTTTCACTGTAAAGTCAAGTTTATACACAACAACATGATATATACACTTCATGTGGAAGATGCGCCAAATCCTTGTTTGAATATTCAAACACACAATACTCCTATTCCTAATAGTAAATCTTCTTCCTCTAATGCTCTTCCTAGAGATGATTGGGGAACCTTGGATTTTAATCCTACCTTTATTGGAGAGTATAAGATTTTTGATCTTGATTTTATGAAGCAACAAAGAGATTTTGAACAATGAGTCTTTGCTTCTACTTCTCATTCCCTTCATAATAACTTTGTCGCTGCTTCTACCCACTATGAATCTGTCAAACCTACTAGTAATGAAATAGTGACTACTGAAGTTCCATTGACTCCTTCTGATATGGCTTCTTGTTATGGTCTTGGTTATCATTTACTAGTTAAACAAGGATCACATGGTCAAGGATGTGGTAAGCATAAACATGGAATTCAAATGCCCTTCTAGAATGGGGGGCATTAGCATTCTTATGGATTGGGGTTTAATCCTCAACAACACATCAATAACAACATCATAAATAATACTTCAAAACATGATGAACCTATGAAGGAATTTTACCAAGAGGTTATTTTGCCTAAACTCCTTTGTGCTAAGATGATTACTAGACCTAAATGCAAAAACAAACATAGTTCGCATTTGTAGACTCTTCCTTTTTGTTTGTATCATAGATTTCATGATCACTCTACTAATGAATGTCAAGATTTACATTATAAGATTGGGCATCTCATTGATAATAAAGTTATTCATATATCATGTGGCAATGAGTTGTATTTCAATCATGTTTTCTCTAAATAACATTTATGTTCCTATTATGGAGCTCCACATTATGTAAACAATATTAGCCTAATCCTTGGGGGCTCATTGTCTTTCATAGTGTTGTGAGTGATATAATAGGTCCCCTTTAATCCTTGTTCCTATGCTTGGGGGGCAAGGATTCCATCTCCATCTTTTTTGTCTTTTCGAGATTCATTCTTCCCTTGGCTAAGCATTATCTATCTCTTATGTGATAGCCAATCATACATGAAAATTGTGGTTTATATTGAGGATCTATGTCCTTGATTATAACCTATTTTTTTATTTGACATTGGGTTTACATGGTTGATAAATCCCTCACCTTGGAGATTGAATAGCGTGCTATCCCTCACAAGGGTTACTTTTTCACTTCTTGCATGATATCTCTTTGCATTTGTCCTTTCCATGGCCTCATAGGAGCTATGACCTTCTTGGCTTGGACTGGGTGTTGTCTATGGATATTGTCTTATTGTTGAAGAAGGATTTATCCTTGTTCTTTTCTTTCCTTAACATGTCAAAATAGTATGTACTTTTCCATCTTACGGAGGGGGCATATATAAAGCCTCCCTCATTCTATATTATGCATTTTTTTTCTAACCTTTTTTTTGTAGCATGCTAAATCCTCTGAAGGTAACGCACATAACTTGCTAAATCCTAAAGAGATACACATTCAGTTACAATTCAATATGCTAAATCCTCTGAAGGTAACACACATAAGTTACTAATTCCTAAAAAGATATGCATTCAATTACAATTAAATATGCTAAATCCTCAGAAGGTAACACACATAAGTTGCTCAATCCTAAAGAGATACGCATTTTAAAAATGTATTCCATGGTGATATGAGGATATGGATCCATGGGTACTTCATAAAAGTCATAAGAAGGCACACTACATACATGCACAAAGCCGCCAGAAGGCACACAACTTTATGGGGTGACTATCAAGTGCTTTCTTGGTGGGTCATCCTATGCTTTTTGTGGTTCACAGTGAGATACACACATCTTACTGGGCGAGCTAATCACACCCTCTCTCTTTTTCTCTTTGACTGGTGAGGTCTCTCTTATCATGATCTTAGGATTGATAAAGACTTAAGTTCCTAGGAGCTTGAGGATTCCTTTGTCCCTTTTGATTTCAATAGTATTATCTTTTCTTCATGATCTCCTTTACCAAGAGTTTGCATCGAGTCCATACTCTTGCTAAAGTGAGAGCTAAATGTATAGTCAAAAAATGGAAGCACTTCCATTGTAGACTGGTTTATCCTTCCGAGTAAGTGGTTTGGGGTCATGTCAAGTGCCTTGTATGGCTCTGTGACTTGGATCTAGCTTTTTCCCCTATTCTGCCCCATTTCCCACTTCTTCTGTCCTATTTCTGGCATCCTAACCTACAAACTAGGATTTTGGCATCAATTTCAAGGTTGACCTTTTTGGGTCAAGGTTGACCTTGACCTTGAGCTAGGTCAGAATTGACCTTTTTCTGACCTAGGGTTCAAATTATAGATTTCCAAGATTTTCAGATCTCGGGCTTCAGAAAAGTTTAATTCCCACTTCTGGGTCGGCTGTTTCGGTCTTTGAAGCAACGATTCTTAAATTATATTTAATATAGGTCCTCTTCTATCGGTATAGGTCTAATGAAAATTTAATTCTCCTATGTAGGCCTGTTTAGAATATTGTGCCCTAGATTGGTATATAAGGAAGTTTTCTCCTCTCATTTTCTCGAAGACTTGATAATCATCAACTAAGTGAAATTTAAGGAGCAAGATTGAAGCATTCATCCATTCTCAAGCATTCTAACACTTCTCAAGCATCCAATTCATCAAGGAGATCCATTGGTTGTCATTGAAGGATTCAAGCTCCATGGAGCCCTTTTGTTGAAGATTTCTTCATCCACATTCCTCCAAGCCTCTTCCTCTTCCAAGATCCATTCAAGATTGGTGTTGAATATTTAAAAGTAATTGATTTGAGACATTCTACATTCTACATTCTACATTCTACATTCATTTGGTGCATACATACTTGTGGATCCATAGATTCGAATCCACCACAAGGGCTTCTATATAAGCAAGGTGAATTTGTCTATTTACTTTGTTTACTTATGCAATTTCAATTTGATTATAAGGTTAATTCCAAATCCATGATTTGACCAAGGCAAACCCATGCCCCCAAACAAAAAAAATATTTTTCTTGCAGGTACAAGTTTGGAACAACAGATCAGAGTGCAGATTTGGATACCCTTTTCGACAAACTTTTGGGATCCGTGAATATATTTTCCATCGAAGCTGTGCAGGTCAAGGTCAACATTTTGGGGTCAAGGGTGACATTACAGGGTCAAGGTCGACATTCTGTTCAGGGTCAGAATCGAAGGTCGATTCTGCCCTAGGTTAGAATCAGAGGTCAATTCTGCCCTAGGTCAGAATCAAAAATTCTAGGTCAAGGTCGACATTGACTTGAGGGTACAAATCATAAATTAGCTATAACGACTGCTTAGTACTCTTTCCTTAAGACTAAAAGTAGAAAAAATAAAATTATTTTACTCAGAAGCAGCTTAATAAATGTTAGATAGACACTACATCTTTTGCTATCACATTCAACAAAGTAATTATAACAGAACAATCCTTCATATAATTAATATACGAACTACTAGCATACTAAGTAAAACAAACTATTTTGAAGACACAATAGTATATATCATAACAAACAAAATTATTAATATAAAGTCTTGATCAAAATCCAAGACCAAAATTAATAAAAACAAAATTATTGTGCTACAAAAAATTCAATAAGTAATTAGCCGATATGCTTTCCTTGTGAGGTTGTTGCAACCGGAATTTGACTCACGCCGACAAAAAAGCTATCAGTAAACAGTTTTCCGATCACAGTATTCGATTTGGTAAACAGTTTTCCGATCACATATTTGATTTATACGACGTATACGATAGTCGCTGATGAGAAGGGTGAAATTGTCTGCGGGCAGAGGGAAGGGGACGTGAATGACATCTAATGCCACCATAGCCTCCTGCTGTCCTGTGTAAGAGCAGTGAGGGGGAATAGAAGAAGCTATGGATCTAGTCTTTGGCTTGAAATGTGTATGTCCAGTTTTGACAGACAACCTATCTACCTAAATAAA
>MU225699.1:1246360-1257287 GCA_018584345.1 Thuja plicata
ATCATAATACCATTTTTGTCACCTAGTCGGGGTGCTAGATCGTGAGTTTTTTTTTTCTATTTTCTGCAAATTTTCCTCTATAGCCTTGATCCAATCAACACTCTTGTTGGCCTCATCATAATTCTTTGGTTCCATTTCACTAAGGAGATAAAAGTTAAAGTTTTCACTATTTTCTGCATGACTTCTTGTTTGTACACCTCCATCCTTTTTGTCAATAATCTGATCTTTAGAATGATAGTTCTGCACATAATTTCTTTGGGTCTCTTAGGTACCTCTTCTTCATTTTTAGATTCTTCTTCCTCCTCATGGCACAACTCTTTAATATGATTTTCTACAATTGACCATGACTTTCTCATATCTTCATCAACTCAACATCAACACTTCCAATCACTTTGTTGAGATGCTTGTTATAGCAATAATACACCTTTCTATGTGTTGAGTATTCCAAGAAGATTCCCTCATCAAATCTTGCATCCAAACTATCAAGTCCATCATTATCCCTTTTAATGAAGCATTTGTTGCCAAAGACTTTGAAGTAATTAATTGAAGGTTTGTTGTCAAAGAAAAATTCATAAGGTTTCCTCTTAATGTTCAATCTAAATTGAGACTTATTCAATGTGTATACTACTATATGGACTACCTATTTCCAATAAAATTAGGAAGTTTTTCTTCATTTAACATGGTTCTTGCCATTTCCTTGTCTGTCTTGTTCTTTCTTTCCAAAACTCCATTTTGTTGAGGAGTTCTTTGAGTTTAATGTTTCCACGCAATTCCATGCTTCTTAGTATTCTTCAAACTCATTTGAAGTGAACTCCCTCCCCAAGTTTGATCTCCAATATTTCATCCTATATCCACTTTCTCTCTCAATCATTTTTCTAAATATTATAAACCTTTCAAAATATTGTGACTTATCTTGTAGGAAGGTTCCCCGTGTCATTCTTGACAAGTCATCGATCGGCAACATGAAGTATCTTTCACCATTTAAAGATATTATTCTTGTGGGACAACACAAGTTTGTGTCAACTAACTCAAGAGTTATTATTATTGATTACTCCTTTGTCTTGAAAATTACCTTAGTTTTATTACCCCTTTGACATTCATCACAAATGGTGTTTGTTGGCTTAGTTATCTTAGGCATGTGTCTTACATATCCTTTGGATCTTACCTTGACAACATTGTGAAAGATTATGTGACCTAACCTTCTATACCACATGAAAATCTCATCTACCTATCCCATCGTCCTTTGATATTCATCTATATTCTTTGAAATTTTACACATTGTCATATCTCCTTTTACCTTTAGAAATTAGTCTTTTACTGCTCTCTTTTCTTATTTCACAATCTTTGCAATCAAATGTAAGCTTGTAGCCACTGTCACACATCTAACTTTCACAAATTTAAAATAATATTTTAATCCTTCAACATAATACACATTATGAGATTTCAACTTTCCATCGATACTTCATGTTCCTTTGTGTTTTATCTTGATTGAAGAATTATCTCAAAACCTGACTGAACCACCATTCCAATACTCAAGATTTAGTAAATTTTTCTTGTCTCCTATCATGTGGTTAGAGAAATCATTGTCAACAAACTAGAGGTTCTTCCATTTTGCATGTAATGATGTTTGTACAATTAGACTTGATTGCATTTTATCATTCTTCTTGTCAACCCAAACTTGCTTGATTTCCTTCTTCTCTTTTGTTTCACTCTTAATCCATGATTTATTTTTAGATGATGCATTTTTTGTTATCTTTTAATTTTGTATCTTTAATATGGAATGCTTCGCTACACGACCTTTGCATATGACTGATTTACTTTGGTTCTACATTCAATACTCCCATGTCCAATCTTATTACCATTATAGCAAGAAAAATCCATATTTCTTAGAACAACAAGCTTATTATTTCTTACAAAGTTTGGGGAAGACCTATGCATAATCCTACAATCTAAAATTTTGTGCCCATATGCATTGTATTTGTAACAATAACCAATAAAACTATGAAACATACCAGTTATCCTTGTAGGTATGGCTCCATGTAGGCTTACTTTAGGTATCATATCTTGGTCTTCTAATATTTTTCCTCATGTCCTTAACTTTCACAAATATATCATCAATACGATTTGTCTTTCTTCTTGTAGCAACAAGATCTTCCTTTGTAACAACAACATTTTTGTTTGTTGTAGTAGCAATATTTTTTATTTTTGAGGAATTATCATTAGTCTTTATGCTCTTAGTAGTAGTATTCAATTCTATCTTTATCCTTAAAGTGTTTCTAACTATAAATTTTTTCTCCTTTTCATTGCTTGAGGACACAAAATGTATATCTTGTGTAGACAAATATTTATTAGCTAACCATTGGCCAATCTCATAATGAATACTCATGGGATCCTTTGAATGCTTTTGTTTCTTTAACATGTCATCCATGACATTTGTTCTACTCTCATGTTTTGATCTTTGCTGAAGATCTTCTTCGTACCCCACAACTTCTTATCTCAAGGTAACTACTTCTTGTTCCAACTCTTGACACCTATTTTATTTTTTTTGTCTAAACTCAATTTCATTATTTCACTCACTCTTTAGCTTCCTCTAGTTGAACTTTTAGATTCATGATGCTTTCAAGGATCTGGTTGAAGTAGTCTTGTTTCTTAAAGGTTACATTTTGGCACTTTGTATTATCTTTCTTTAGCTTGCAAATTTCTTCAAGAGAACACACTAGCTCTCCTTCCAAGTCAACATTAGCCTCAATTTCATCTTCTTCATCTCTACCATAACAAACAAATAGTATTAATAGATACTTAACCACATCTACAAATTTTAAGATCTAGTCAAAGAGCGTCATTTTCTTTCATGTTGCACTTATCATTCATAGGATTTCGCTCATTAAAAGGCCACTAAAAAATCATCTAGTGGGCCAATATCCACTCATTTTCTAGAAAAAAAGGTTAATAATTAGATCAGTTGTACATCTATATTAGTACTAATAGTGCATGATTATTAAAAAATTTATGCATGAGTACTCGATAAATTGTGTAATTTTTTTAGTTGTCAAAGAAAACAAGTAATGAGGCAATATAGAATATGTCTTAGACGACACTTTGAAATGACCACTTTTTTACCTTTGGATGCATAAGGGAGCCCACAACAGTCATCTTTACTATCTAGAAGTCTGAACAATAGCTATAAACAGTTAAAACATACATAAAGACAACAAAAAATAAACAGCTGAAATTTGATGAATTGTTTGGATCTTAGAACACATGAAATTAACTAAAATAACTATTGACGCTCTTCTAATAAGACCCAGACCAAAAAAAACAAAAATATTTTACTCACAAAGAAGCTCAATTAAATATTAGATAGACACTCCGTCATTTTCTTATTTATCACGTTCAACAGAAAAAAATTGTGCCAAAACACTCCATTCATTCTCGTTCAACAAAAGAATTGTGACAAAACACTCCTTTCATAGATTTTGTGGGTAAAGTACTAACATTAAAAGACAGGCAGACTATTTTGAAGAAGTCAATCAGAATTTGAAGTAAACTTGGATTGTGCAACGGATAACAAAATGTTTGTCAAGTTCCAAATTTCGAAGCTCTCCACATGTTCACAATCTATTTTCATAGCGACATAACCATGGCATTCATGTAAGATTTTAGTCAGAGTTACAAACTAAATAATTGCTCCTCATAAATGCTGTGAAAGCCACACGACAATAGTTATCCCATGTGAATACCCGTGGCTATGCATTTTCGTTTGCTGTTTAAACGTTTCCCATGTGAATGAGGGAGCTGTACTATAAAATGTTTGGTGGTGTAATCATGTCCTCATAGACTGTATATGATAAGAGCTATTAAGGAAAAACAACAGTGGTGACATTGACATATCACCCACAACGTCCAACAAGGGCGGCGCCAAGAATTGGAATCCTCAACTGAGGGTCTTCATTGCGGAAGGGTAGTTGTAAACCTTCGCTATTTAAATATACACACTATGTCACTCACACCCCTTGGGAATACAATATTATTTTTTGTTTCGTTTTTTTGATTAAGACTGATCTTAGAGTCTAGAATTTGCTATAGTGGATTGTGTCTACACAAAATAAAAGAAAATCATAGGAGTGCTTAACGTGTTGTCTTTTGGACGATATCATCAAAGCAATTTTTCTCATATTATAGTATATAATGAGGAAGACAATAATTAAAGAAGATCAATTGACTGCATTAATCTACAACATATTTTATGTTATGAAATGTGATTGAAAGTTGAGGAAAGTTTCATAGAATGGGTTGCTTGTTCAGAGGGTCACCAAGTATTACGAATTGTGGAAGTCAGAACTACTGCTGTGAGATTACCAAACAACCCATACAAAGAAGGTGCCAACATTTCTTCAGGACATCAAGAAATCAGATTACAGAGGGAGGTTTCAGAAATTGTTGACGATCATTCAGAATCATGGTGCCAATCTTTTGTGGATGAGCTGATCACGGGCAGCGACTTTGAGATTGTCGAGAATAGTTCAGCTCCAAATACCGCCGAATCCGAAAGCCCTGACATGGGAATAATGGGGCAGCCTTGTCCCACATTTTGGTCCAGATTAATCGACAATCAGTTCTCAGACTGTCCGAGTGACAGATGAAATGAAGTCAATACATGAAACAGCACATTGTATTTGAACGAGATGTGTTCCCCTGAGGACAATTTTTCATGGTCTCCGTACAATTTCTTGACAGGTTTGTTAGAATTAGAGTAAAAATCAATACGCATTAACGGGAAGGAACAAATTTGTTTTGTCCAGTGTACTTAGTACCAATAAAGTAGACAGGCTTACCCAAACAATTTTTTTTTTTTATATTTTGGTTCGAAGATTTTTATTTATCAATCTTATAAAATATTTTTAACAATAAATACAAGGAACTATGAAATGTTCGATGATATTGACATAGAGGAGTGGATAGATGAATTACAATATTTGAAGATGTCAAGTCTATTCCAAGACTAGGAAGGTTGGGTGGAAACAAGCAGCTACCTTGATTGTATGCAGTTTTAATAGATGAGGCCATTTTGGGGTAGTTCTAGTGGTGTTGATTGTATTGATCTTTCATATATTGTACATAGTGTTTGTCAACCTTGTGGTAAAATTTTGGATAATACATTCTTAAATTTGGACTTCATAAAGATGTTTTGTTTAAGTAGGCGAGTGAGTGTAATTTTGGTATATATATATTGAGTAAAATAATAATATATGTATATATTGATCAAAGAAAGAGTTTTAGTGGAGACTTAAAATAAGAGAGTTTGATTAGAGCGAAAATTGTAAAAGAAGTATTGTGTATGTGCAAATATATAAAGAAATATGATAGTGTTTTCATAATTAAAGTGGTAAGTTATTTTCCTTAAGATAAATATATTAATTTGAAATCTAAAAAATATATAAAGGATTTCTAATAGTACTCACTTTTATTAAAATCTATAAGTTAAAATTTAAGGAAGTTTACTAAAAATCTATCATCTCAAAGAACCAAAAGAAACCATGAAACTCATAAAATACAAAATATTTAGGAAAAATAAATTGGAATGAAGGAGTCAGGTAAACTTTGAAGATTGAGTAGAAGACAAAGATTACTAATTTGTGGCATTTTGCTTGTAATTAACTTTTTTTTTTCAAACCCTTAAAACAATATTCTATTAACTAAGAGTATGAATAAAAGAGAGGCAATTCATGGAAGATAAATTATTTTCTCTGTGAAAGATGCCAACCTCCAAGAAGACTCATGAGACCTCCCATTATTTAGAAAGGAGATCAAAATCATAGAATCCATCTCATGTATCATCTTCTTCCAAGTCATCTCACATGCTTTCTTTCGAGCCATGCAGATAACTTAGGCATCCGTCTAATTATTATTTTTCATTTTCAAAATATAACAAAAGCAATATATCCTTCCCAGCTCCACCAATCACTGATACACCTAGATTTTCATGAGATGAAAGATTAGTTTTCATTTTAAGTGAACCTATTGGAGAGAGAAACCATTTACCTACTATTCATCTCATTAGAAGATTTTACACTAGAGGAAAAATGAGTACAAATATATAAATGAAAGAAATCCAACACCGTTAAATTTTAATATCACATGGAGCTAAGACTTCTTCTAATGAACTAAACCCCCAATGTTTCTATTACAAGTTAAAATCTTCCACCAAACATGTCAAATAAAAATTTGACAACCTTAGAAGATCTGCCAACTTATTTGAAACCAAATTTTCTAAAGAATAAATACTAGCCTAATATTATAAGCCACCGAAATGAAAGAAATAGAAGTAGGGGGTGTCCCAAACCAGCCTAAAAATTAGATATAGAAGTAGCATGAATTTAAAGTTTGTTTATCAATATGTTGGAAAGAGATGATGATATGGAGGAGTTGTATGTTGTCATTGATGGTAACTATACACTATTCTAGTGATGACTTAATATGATGAGATGATACCGAAGGATAGACTACATATTTGGTTAAGTATGAAGTAGAAGACCAAGTGTACAAGTTTCAATATATGGATTGGTATAGGAGTATATGATCGAGTTTTGTAGTGCGAAGCTAGGAGGAGATTCAGAGAGGTATAATATACTTTGGTATATGATCTAGCAACTGATATTATCATTTGATTGAGTTATAGTATTTTGACTATTGGTATACATAATACAGTTAAGAATAAAGACAATTGAGTATTGGATCGATCGATTGTATCAGATCGATGAAATGATCAGTTTGATTGATGGAGATGATATAGCCAACATGTGTGATGATGTCTATGCTTGTGTTTGAGGTTAGGAATACATTTTGAGGTTAGATCTAGCAGACACTTCACATGTTATCTATTTTATTCTTGAGGTTGACAGTGAGAGTTATTTTACTTGATGATGGATATATAAGATCAATTTTTTGAGATGTTTAGATATAGAAATGGTTGGATATGATTTTGGTATGTTGTCTGTGATTAATAGATTAGTAAGAAGAGATTTGGCTAGATCAGTTAAGTAGATTTATTTGGCACTTACATATAACTGTTCAAGTATTGTTGATGTTATTTCTTAGTTCACTTTTGTTGGACTGTTATCCATTGATATTGTATGGTAGCGAGCCTCAATGTATGTTTTGTATTTTGACCAGTGAGGTCTAGGTAGTGTGTCTAAATTCATGTGCATTCCTCTCATGTACTAAACCCCTAACAGGGTAACGTATTTATGCAGAAGCAATACTTGTGGGTTCCATCTCTACCATGGTTTTTTCCTTGACCGAGTTTCCACGATAAAAGTCACGGGGTTATGATGTTGTGGATGTTTTTTTTATCTTTCAGGTTTTTTCTTTTCTTTCAATTTATGGTTAAAGAATCAATTTGGTAGAGCTAAAAAGTTTGGGACACTGATTCAACCCCCCTCTTAGTGTAGCTCAATCCTAACAATTGGTATCAGAGCTTTGGTCCTTCAAAGAAGTCTAGTCACTTGAGGAAGGTCCTGATGGGAGATTTAAAAGTTTCTAGCTACGCTCAAAAACCACTCTTGCTTGCACTTGATGATCTTGACAAATCAAATGCTCATAACCTGGAATTGGAAAAGAAGCTTAAGGATGCTGAAAGTTTCATTGAGAATCTGAAGGAACAATTGAACAAATCCAGAGATAAGAGGAAAGATCTTGTTGATCAGTTGAAGCATAAAGATGATTCAAGAGCCTTGAAAGAAAAATTAGATGAATGTGAACATATCACAAAAGACAAAGATAATTGGAAACATGAATTGGAAGTTGTGTTAATGAACATGACTAAGGAAATTGAAGCGAAGAAAAATCTTGAGCGAGCCTTGAAGGACGAAACAAAAGAATGTTACAAATTGAATGGTGAAGTTGGACAATTGGAGATCAATCTTGAGATATCTAGACACAATGAGCAGGAGCTTGAAAGAGTCAATGAATTTCTTAGGAGTTAACTTGAAACATCTAATGAATTCAAGGAAAAATTCAAATCTAGTTTAGTGAAGCTTGATGCACATCTTGAAAGTCAAAGACCTTAAGAAAATTCATAAGGACTTCATTTTGAGAAGGGAGAAAGTTCTGGAATAGGTGAGAAAATCAACTCTTTAGAGAATCAGACTGAACAACCCAAGAAGACATCTATGAGGTAATCAAATTTCAATGGTAAATGCTTTTCATGTAATAAATTTGGTCATAGAGAAAAGGGGTGTAGAATCAGATCTAATGCTAGATGATTTTCTAGTTATTGTTACACTTGCTATAGCTATGGACATAAATCAAATGAATGTATATCAAAGGTGGATAATTCAGTGAATTAGAATAACATGACCTCTAAAAATGAAATTACTTTGGACATATTGGAAAGCAGTGCATATTAAGGAAAACTATAGAAAACACAAGGTATGGAATGTGACATGTTTTGATTGTTAAAATTATGGTCATATTGCTAGGAATTGTGGATACAATAATGTAAGAGGTTCAGTAGAAAGGAAGTGTGTGAAAAATGATAAAGGAAAGAAAAAAATTGATCTTGATGAAGTTAGGAAGGAAATGAAAAAGATATGGGTTAGAAAAGAATAGATTGACACTGCATGAAAGATCACACCAACTTCTGGTGTGGAAATTTCATCAGAAAATTGATTGGGTCATTGACCTAAGGGGGAGTATTTCATGAATAATATTTACTTGACCCCATAATCTGATAAAGTACTGGATGTGATTGGCATATTCAAATGTAAAAGTAAATTTATGACATGTTATCTCGTTCGCAAGAGTTTGGTTTATGTTTTGAAGGACCGGTAATGGATTTTATATCCTCTGTTATGAGAAAATTGGAAGCTAGGGCATAATGCATTAATTTATTTCTACTTTTGGGGGATGTGAAGAAACAAAAAGGATTTTCTTGTTTTCATTTCACACCTTACGAGTCATAGAAGAGTTTGCAGAGAAATCAAAGATGATTTCAAAAGAGATTTAAGGAGATTTCATAACAATTTCAAAGTTCGACCCTAAAATCATTGGAAACATATTTTACATTGAAGAGTTTCATTTTTGAAGGCTAAATGATGGATACACCAAGATTAGTCGATATAACAGAGTGTCCTAGCCTGGTATTAAAGAAAAATCAACACAAATCCATGGAGGCCGACCCTAATGATGCCTTTCCATCTGTTCCCTATGAAGTCCTACACGTCGAATACATTAGGGCATATAGTCATTATAACTTGGAAGAAATAGGAGATAAAGAGATTGCACAATAATTCAAAGAGGTCTTTGAGGATTCAATTTTGAAAGATGAATACAAGGTATTAGTAGAGAATTTTTTTGCAAAATTCATGGAGTTTCCTGATTTATTTGAAGGGGACTAGGTTGGGTATGGATTGAGCAGAGTGCATGATTAGTTTATGTAACTAGATAAATGCTATAAGAAGATGAAGGAGTTTCTCAAGGCAATTACATGATTTTGTGCTAGTGGAGAGGTGCCCACACTGAAATGTATTCTAAAGAACATAGTGAAATCTAATCAGTTCTTAGTGGGACAAGAAAGCAATGACAGTGAACAATATTCTTCAACCTAATGTGAAGTTTGCATCTATGGTGCTCGATTACAAGGTATTTCATCCTAGCAGGGATAATTCTATTTTTCAGTACAATCATATATGTTTCTTATAAGATGGTGAAATAAAATGGGGAATGTGACATTTGCAAAGCATTAAGAGACCAACTTATGAAAAAATTAGTGAAGATATAGAAGGACATAAAGAAAATCTTCAAGTATGGATATCTTCTGGTATGTATATTCTTATACTTTATAAATTACATTCCTGGAGTAGGCAACATTAAGTGGAAAGAAGATCAACCAATGGTTGTTCAGATTAAGACACTTTAGAACATGATAGGAGATAAGTAGGCTAAAATTTATATGTGGGGATACTTTAAAAGTTTTCAAGAATCTACACAGTTAAGGTACAAGATCCCACCTGAAATAGTGAGAAAGTATGTGGAAATAATTCATTTCATGGTAGAGATTGATGTATGTATGATGGAGGTAGTAGACCCTAGAAGATCTTGGGTGATGCCTATGGGATAAAAGGTGGAATATCCACTTCTTGAGGCTTATGCTGATGAAATTTTGAAGAGACCATTAGATAAATCAGAGAAAAGGTTCAGTACATATGCTGAGAAGAATCATGAGGTGAATGAGGTAATTACTAGATGTGGAAGAGAAAGGAAGATCAGAAAAGGAGTTGAGATGATTGATTAAATGATGGGTTTCACTAAAGAAAAGATGGCAGAACAAGGAAGAATTTTGAAGAAAAAGAAAAGGAAAGGTTACAGAAGAACTTATTAATGTTGATGATGACACCCTTTCTGCATATATACCCTTTGCATTATCATCCAGAGGGAGACAGACAAGGAGCTCGAATAAATTTCAGTTAGTCCATTGGAGAAGAAGGTGGTAAAGAAATCTGATACAACTAAACCATCTAAACTGAAGGCCACACCATCTAAGACACTTAAGGAAGAGAATACCATAAGAAAGAGATTCACTAGTACATTTGAGGCCTCTTTTCAATGGCTATGTGTTGCTTTTCTGACACTTTCCCGTCGACCTAGCGACATAGACCAGTGTTGTAGTTTTGGTGTTGGAATTAACGAGGACTATGCCGTCTGTCATTATTGTGATGGTACTAACCGTCACAATACGAGCCAGCTATGATGGTTACCATGTTCTCGTTAAATATTTTTGATGTTGCTATTACCACAAATTTCTGCACCCCTTATTCGATTGAAGATAAAGGACATTGATTCCCTTTTGATAAAGATTCTTCAAGAAAGATAGATGGTATATATCCTACTGTTTCTACTTGACAAGCATTCCCAAGGGAGAAAGAGA
>MU225699.1:1292458-1307875 GCA_018584345.1 Thuja plicata
TATTATATATATTAATGTATTTACATACAATCATAATTGAGAAATTAATCTATTATCATATTATTAATATAATTAACTATTGAAATGGATTTGATCGAATGACATCATATTATTCATTATATAAATACCTGAATTGATAATATTGTTATATTATTCTACATTATATATATGCATATTAATATATATAATAATAATGATATTATTATATATATATATATATCAATATATATACAATGTATAATGTATATTATGTTTGATTAAATAATATTTAATAATACTAATACCGATTAGTATCGGTCAATACATTAATATTGATTTAGTTAATCACTGATTAATGTCATTTTATTAAATACCATTTAACATCGCTTTAGTCAATATTGAATTGACACTGTCATCGTCGTAAGTTATATCAGATGACAAACATATGTGACATCGATTGGGTGATCGGACATCACCGATCATGTTTTGCCATTATGCATTATGATTACTATCAGCGATAGTATATCACCGATCTTAAATATATAAACCGTCAAGATTTATTAAAGGTATCGGTTGTGGTTTGATATCACCGATTATTATTATAGGGTTTTAAGTAATTCATTTATATATTGAAAAAGACATGATTATATAGAGTCATGTCTCTTCAAAGAGACATGCCTCTATATCATCATGTCTTCTATATTTATATTCAATGATCATTTGAATGAAGATAAGCATATACAACATTATTTGAATGCAAGTCTCATCTACAGCATGATATTGAATATTAAATATATTTATATATATCTACTATTATATTGATAATAAATATATATTTATATATTATGATTAAATATATTACATATATTGAGGTTATCTAAGAAAAATTAAAAGCCATATAAATCCGATCCAAAAATTAACATAAATCATGGTGTTGTGATGTTGTGGATGTTTTGTTTATGTTTCAACTATTTTCTCTTCATTTCTTCTCATTTATGGTTAAAGAATCAATTTGGTAGAGCTAAAAGGTTTTAAACTCTGATTGACTCCACCCTCTCAATGTACCTCAATCATAACACAAGATACTACCACTATCATTGAATATTATCTTAACTAGATCACTAAAATAAAAGATGAGTCACACACTCCTCATTAACTTCATAATGAACACATTCATAAGCACTTTAGAATAGTCTCTTTTTTATGTTGTACTAGTAAGATGTATTTTTTGATAAAAATGGTAATAGAAAGAAATCACATTTAACAATAATTAGTAGAATTTTCACTAAATTTTAAAAATAATAAAATATTTTGTGTTTAAATTTTATGTTTTTTTATTGAATCGCTAGGGAAAGGGCATTGATCCTAGAAAGTATAAGTTATCACACAACATTCTAAACTAAGGCCATTAGAATTATTGGAACTATGATTACTAGGGCTCTATAACAAGGGCATCCATTATAGGCTTCGACACATGATTACCTATCCCTAGTGTGCCCAAGTGCGAGTGCCATTAATGGCCTTGACTTCCCAAGGGTATGGCCCTGGGAGTATTAAAGACATTAACCGCTCCCATAATAAACGTGGGCAACTGGTCTTTGTCAAAAATATTATTATTGACCCCAAAGTTGCATTGAGAGAAGAAACCCATCCAAAAAGAAAAGAAAGCATCATAGCAGCAGGAAGCAGCGCTCAGCTAGAGGTTGAGGGTGAGAAAGCGAGTCTGCAGAAGAAAGATGGAGAGCAGGAAGAGGGTCCCAGACAAAGAACCTTTAAGTAGGCCATCTAAAATGAGAGAGCACTCCTGGAAGGCACCTGCTTCATCTCCACTATCGCCTCCACCTCTGAAAACCCCACAAGAAATGGAGGTAAGATTTCATCACCTCCCAAACTCATCATTAAAGCTAATCCTCAAATGATTGTCGCAATAGATCAAGAGAAGATTAGGCTTAAAGATTGCACAATTTTCTTTGCTACTTTTGATGCTACTAGGGTTCCTTCTTGGATTTATCTTAATGATTGGTTCCAAAAGGTTTGGGGACAAAAAATAGGGTTCCATTTTTCCTACTATCGTATGTTGCAGAAAGGTTTATTTCTTATATTTTTTGTAGACCCTAAATCTCACAAATCTACAGTAAATAAACAATTCTGGAGAGTTGGCCAATATGAATTTAGGGCCCTCCCATGGTCTCTTGACACCTCCCATAATGAATTTCTAGTTCTTTTGAGCCTTCGATGGGTTGTTATTAAAAATATCCCTCCTTTTATGCTCAATTTGATTCCCCAAGCCTTAGACCCTGTCGGTAGGGTTCCTATAATAGACCAATCCAATGTTCTTATCCCGCACATGGATACTAGAGTACTGAAATCCCTCAAACTTGGCATTGATTTCCCTAAAAATCTTTGATTCGACCTCGATAGCTGCTCTATCGATTGCCCTATATCCTTCCTTGGTGGCATCAATAGTTGTTATCTCTGTAGAAAGGAGGGCCATAAAAAACAAGATTTCCCTATCATCATTAAAAAATGAAGCCATCCCCCTCCTATTGACAACCCTACCCCCTCTGGTGTCAAACCTAAAGCCCCTAAGACTAATCCTACTCGTGATACCTCTCCTGAAGGGACCCCTAACATTGTACAACTTATCCACCCACTTCCACCTAAACTAGACCCTCTCCCCACCCAGAGAAATAAATATGTCAATTGGATGAAGAACGTGGATACCATTTCTGCAACCCTTGATAAGCTCAAGGGCCAATTTGATGTACAGCCCCCCTAGCCCAACCCACATGATTCCAGAAGTTATGAAGAGCCTCCCCTCAACTAGTGAGTTATAATTTTGACTGGGGATGGCCCCCCAGTACCCAAGACCGACACACGGAACTCAGAATGCTTAGAAAATAGAAATTAAAAGGATTAAAATCAAGGAAAATAGAATTAGAGTGATCCCTAAACCCAAGTGGAAGATGTACTCAATCCTTCCTCAGGTTTAGGATGCCCCTTGTGAACACCCTTATAGCCCTGATGTATCCATTTACATGGTGGCTGGACCTAGACTATCCCCACTTCCACCATGCTTCCCCACCACGGGTGACCCTAATGAAGATAACTTGATCCTTACCACCTTAGATGACACTTTCAATGAGTTCTCTGTGGTGGTTATTCCTGCTCCTCCCCCCTCCCCCACCCCCAACCTGATCAATGGAAGCATGTCCCAAAATGGAAAAATGGGCCAGGGACAACCACCATGGCAGCAGATACAACCAGGTTGAAAGATGGGAAGAAAGAGAATTATGAAATGGAGGAAGGAGAAATCATGAGGGAAAATTTGGAGACTAAGGAGTCCTGTGGATCAAACTTCATCTTTATCTCAAAGCCAAACAAAGGGAAAAGAGGGGATGGTAAAATATTAAAAAAAAGCCTCTCTAGTTACCCCAAATGGGAACTCTGGCAAGAAGAAGAGGGGAAGACCCCCACTATTGAATGACAATACCAAACCATTCAAACACCCTAATAATAACATACCCCAATGTTTCAAGAGTTTTAAGACTCCCATGGACACTAATAAGAAGTATAATATGTCTATCAACTGTGCATCTTGGAACGTCAGAGGACTAGAATCCTCTGACAAGAAATATGTAGTCAAGAGGTTTCTATAACTACATAAAGAAATTGACATCCTCATGCTCCAAGAAGTTAAGGCAGTTGGATTTACCCTAGATATTGAACTTAAATGCATCTGGAAGGATGCCACTACATTCTCATCTAAGCACCAGAGAGGCAAAGGAGGAACCTCTATCCAAGTTGGATCTAAGTGGAGGAAAATAATCCATGAGTGGGGCATCGCCCCATGTAACAAAGATGTTTGGGTCTCATTCAAAATTGAAGAGAAAATACTAGGAATCTACTCGATATATGCCCCAAATGATCACCATGATAGGATCAAACTGTGGAAGTGGATTTTAGAGTTGGATAGTATACCTTGGATCATTGCAGGAGACTTTAACATGGTTGAAAGAGCCCAAGATAAGGCTGGTGGTCAGAGATTTGAATGGAAAGGTAATGAACTGGTGTTCTAGAATAGAATGATCTTTAAACTTAATCTTTTTGGCCCCCTTGCAGAAAGGAAAAGTGACTCAAAAGGTGTGTGGCTTACATGGTCTAACTTTCAAAAAGGTGATAGGAGGATATATTCTAGACTAAACATGTTCTATATGAACAAATAGATATTTTCCTACCCTCTCACTCTAGGAGATAACTATGTGAAGGTCACCCCTTCACCCTTTCAGATCACCACCCTATACGCTCGTGCATCCACCTCATCCCATCCCAGAGTAACTGCCCCCCAAAGAAATTGGGATTTGCTCTCAACTCTTCCCTCCTCAAAGATGAGGATGTCCAGGCTGCCATTAGGATCATAGCCTGGTATAATGAGGAAGTAGTGCATCATGACTCAGAGATAGACAGATGGAATCTTACCACACTCTCTTAGAAAAAGATGCTCAAAATTGTTGGAAAAAAGAAGGCCAAGGATGATAGAGGCAAAGAATTTAGGCTTGTAGAGGAATTGCAAGAAGTAGAATAACAGATTCAGAATAATCCCTCTGACCCAGGATTACTGGATAAGGTTATGAGATGCAGGGATTCCCTTAGGAAACTACAACTCTATAGAACTAGAGGTGCCAAGATCAGAGCCCAGATCAACTGCATCAACCTGGGGGATAGAGGATCCAAATTTTTCTTCCAAACCCTTAGGAAAAAGGAGGCAAGAGATAAGATCGAGTGTATCAATGACCAAGGTACCGATATTACATCTTTTAGGAAGGGATCCTAGATTCCTTCTCCAAATTCTACAGTAACGTATTTACCTCAAAAAGGAATGATACTATGCACTTAGTCATGCAAAAATTAATTGAAATCATACCCAAGAAAATTTATGAGGAAGATGCTATCAATATTGGGAGAGACCTTTCAGTAGAGGAGATAGAACATGTCATCTGGAGTATGGCCAATGATAAAGAACCTAGTCCAGATGGGCTTTCAGTAGAATTCTTCAAGAATAATATTGAATGGGTGAGCAATAGTCTCTATAAATTCTTCCAAGAGGCTATATATACAGGATCCCTTGGCCCCACATTGAATGCAGGCCTGATTAAGTTAATTCCCAAAGAAGGAGATAGACTTCTAATCAAGAATTGGAGACCTATCACCCTACTTAATGTAGGGTATAAGATCTTGGCCAAAACCCTTTCCATCAGTATTGCCAAAATCCTCCCTAAAGTCCTAAACAACACTCAAATCGGCTTTATCAAGGGAAGATATATCCTAGAGAACCTGGTCACCTGCTGGGAGGCAATGGACTGGGCCAAAACCTCAACATAGAAAAGTGCTATGCTCCTAATAGACTATGAGAAAGCCTACGACTGTATTGAATGGAGGTTTATCTTGCTTATGCTGGAGACCCTAGGCTTTCCTCCTTCCTTCTATAATATGTTCTCTATCCTATTAAAGGATGCAAGGGTAGCAATAGAAGTTAATGGGCACAAATCCCAATTCTTTGAACTCTCTAGGTCTATCAAACAAGGGTACCCACTTGCTCCCTCCTTGTTTGTAATAGTTGCAGACTCTCTCCACTACCTACTCAGAGATGACACCCTGTCTCCCTAAGTTAAGGGCATCTCCCTTCCTAATGGAAAAGAAGTTTCCAACATCCAATTTGCTGATGACACTGCCATCCTCCTGAACATTAACGAAAGTAATATGGAATTCCTAATGCGTAAACTTGACATATTCTTCTTGGCCTCTGGCAGAAAGATCTCCATCTCCAAATCCATTATGCTAGGATGGGACATCGCCCCACCAAGTTGGCTGAGCAAGTATGAACTGGAATGGGGAGGCCCTCATCATATTGTGAGATATCTAGCGATTCTTTTTGCAGTGGACCCCAACATTAATAATATGTGGAATTGGGTAAAGGAATGGATCATAAGTAAAATAAACATGTGGAACAACAACCTCCTTTCCTTTCTAGACAAAGTTCAAGTCTATCAGAAGATCCTCTCCTCTTACCCTATCTATTTCTCCTCTGCTTGGTTGTTCAATCAGAACTAGTTTTGCTCCATCCAGAAGATTATCAGAGGATTTTTGTGGTTAGATGGGACATGGAATAAAAATATCCATGCTATCTCTTTGGATTGGTGCACCAGAAGTAAGGCCTGGGGGGGTCTAGGCTTAAAGGACCTTAGAACTCAAGGTATTGCGTTGGTAGTCAAATGGATAGCAAAGGCCTCATCAAGGTCGGAACCTTGGAAGATTTTGATGAGGAACAATCTTTCTAGAGTGCATCCCTATAGAAAAAAAACTTGGACCAACCTTTTCTTCTCTAACATTTTGACATTGTACACTAACATTGTTGTTCAGGGCTCCAATGTCTTCAAGTCTATCTGGAAGAGTTGGAGATATATCAGAGGATTCCTCTATAGCTAAACTCCTTTAGAAGGTGATGGTATTTTATGTGGCTCTAAGTCTCTGTGGTGGAACCTCAAACACAAAGATAAAACTCTAGCCCTTATCCAAGGATATAATAAAGGATGGTATACTTGAATCATGGGAAATCCTAAAATCCAATTATAACTTGCCCTTGGCTCAAGCTAGAACATATGGTATTATTTATGCTGCATATGAAAGACTTGGACCCCCTCTGAGATGCTACATACCTAGTAATTTCACCTCCCAAATTACTTGGCCGGACAACACCCCTCTACACTAGGTCAAGACTAAGTATGTCTATCACCTCCTCACCCAGAGCCCAGATATCCTCACCCATGCTAACTCTGTTTGGATACTTGACATCCCCTCCAAAGACTGGAATAACTGCTTCGCCTCCATCTGGACCCAACTTGTTGAACCCAAGATCACCTATTTTTTATGGCACCTTATTCTACACAAACTTCCTTTTAAAAATTTAGGGGGAGACCGAAACCTTTGTACAGTCTATAAGCAACTAGAGTCAGTTCTCCATGTCTTCTTTGAATGTTTCTTTGCAACTGAACTCTGGAAGTTGTTTGACCTCGCATATAATATACACTTTGATAAGCTTAACATCATCTCTGGTAGCACCAACAACAACAAATATTGCAATACCTTCTAGTCTTTTCTTTCCTCTATAATATTGTGGGTTATTTGGAAGGTTCATAATAATAATGTTTTGGCAGGGAAGTGCAGGAATCTTACAGAGTCTCTAAGGAGACTCATCTATTATGATGTTTCAATGCATGTTACAACCATCATAAAGATGAAGCAAAGTAATTTTTTGCAGATCTTGAGAGATGGAGAGACCACCATCACCAAGAAAGACATAGCCCATGGGTATACAACCATGAAACCTGGTCCTCTATTTGATGACAAGCTTGCTGACTTCCTGGAGGAAGTGAAGAAAGGGAAGATACCTTCAATAGGGAATGCAGAAGGTAGGCCACCCTTCGAGATTATTGGATATAATGATGTATCCCCAGATTCCAATGAGTCAGATGGATATCATGATGTGCCCTCTAGATAATAATACCTCTACAGTTTGTAGTCTTAAGTTTTCCTACATATGAACTCTGTGATGATAGTAATTGTAATATTTTGAGCCTTTTTTGATCTAGCTGTGATCTCTCCAGCTCTCAGTTAAACTTGTTTTATATGGTACAAAATTTCATGTAATTTTTTGATCCACTGATATGCAATAGAAAAAAAAACTAAGGCCATTACAACCTGAGGACTAGGATCCCTACAACAACATAAATAAACCAAAAGCCCAGAGCACAACAAAAGTAACAACATATTAAAGTTCATACCCACTACTATCACTATAGCCTTTAGAGTTTTTATCATAATCAAAAAACATATACCTACAATATTTTTTCACCATCCACTTTACTAATGAGATTGTCTTAGCCCGCATGCCATAAGTATAAAAAAATAAAGACAAACAGTTCTTAACAAAAAAAACATAGACATTCTAAAAGATAACATCCTTCATATCATGATCCAAAGGCCACTGCCCTTAATTTCTTATTACCATCCCTTTTAGAGATAATCTCCTAATTCTTTGAGAGATTCTTAAGGTTCACAGTCTAGTCTTCCATTTCCTCATCCCCCTGATGTTCCTCCTTGCTTCTTTCCTCTTTCTCTTATCATTCCTCTTTATTATTCTCTAACCAGGGACCACCTCAAACACTTATTTCTTGGTTATACCATCTATAATCCTATAAAGAGAGGAGATAGCATGACCAAAAAACACTTTAGTAACCTCTAAAGAAGAAATATTATCTTCTAATTTCGTCACTTTTCTTTGAAAATTTTCAATATGTTCATTGAAATCAACAAGATTATCTTTTTTATGTTCAATATGTTCTTTAGAGACATTAGGTGATAGGGGAGCCTTCTCAGTAACACCTATCTTATTGGGAACAAGGGAGAAAATAACTCTATTCATAACCTCTTTATAGTCAAATAGATTAATTATAATGTCCACAAACTTTTCTTTACTTTCATCTACATAATCATCCACCCCCTCCTTATAGTCTTCATCATCAAATTTTTTCAAAGACTCCTCCCCAGGATCAAATTCAAAATCCATTTCAGGGCCAATTTCCTCTAAAACATTCTTCCCTTTTTACTCCTTTTTAACAACTGATCTGACCTTCTCTCCCTATAACTCATATCCTATGATGTTTCCTCTCAGTTCTCTATTTTCTCATTCTACTCTTCAATTTATTTGATATCAACAAATAGAGTCACAGTTTTTGGTACCCTTCCTAATTTTCCTTATCATAGTTCGGATTTTCTTACTAGTATGGCCTTTCCTTTTTAAGGAGTGGTTTCTAAGAGCTCTAAGTCAACAGAATTTTTGATAGGGGGCTTAGAGGCTTTATCCTTCTTCTCAGAGTTAGGGATTTCCATTAAAGGATTACTTTCAATATGTTTGATACATAAAGAAATTTATGGGGGTTCACTTTTTGAGTTAGATTCTTCATGAGAGTAGGAGATTAAATGACTCATAAAAGAGGGCTTGTCAAATTTGTGCTGGTATAGGACATACATTAGCCCTTGGTGCAACTGGGGGGGGGGGAACCCTTTAGTAATATTGCTACTTAGAGACGAACATAAGAAGAACATATTAATCTTCTACCCACTCCTAATGTGGTTCAAGATTGGGAAATGGTAGACATAGAAGGTAGTGTATCTATGTTCTAGGGTAAAATATTTCATAACATGATAGAAACCAAGAGGGTAGAGGGGAGGGAGAAGGGATCTTTTATATCCATATTTTTTTTGAGGTGACCACTAGAACTTCTTTCCTTTCTTGAAGAATTTATTCATTTATGACTTATAATCTCCCCATCTCCTTTTATCAACTTTCTCTCCTTCGTATTTTATCCCCGTAGCATTATAAATCAACTCTAGGGTCACTTGAAACTCAGTTCTCTCAATCTAGACAAAATCCTTCTACCAAGATTTGTAGAATTTGGTCGAAAAAATTCTATTATAGCCCCGCATGGCTCTAAAATAAGGAGTAAGCTTCACCCAGGTAAACATCTTCCAGATGTCTTCATTCTACATAGGTTCCTTGTAGACTTTAGGTTCAAATATTTTTATAGGGCCACCCATCACAATCAGGATGGTAAACTAAATATTGTAGTCATTCATCTAGCAAGACCCATAACACACAATAACACTATAATCCAAAAAAATCTTTCTTTCTCTTTCCAAAAAATCTTTTGATGTTTATTTAAAAAGATTTAGAAAAACATCATATTAACATTTTTTCATCACCTTTATCATTTTTAGACATGTTTTGATTGTAATAATTTACAATTATGACGTTAATATGCTCTACCAGATTGTTGAAGGGGCATTTTTTATACAACTTTCCCATAGTGATATCATTGCCATTCATGCCAGAATTAGTCGAATAATCAATATCATCCTTATTTTGATTTAATCCTCCTGTCAAATATTTTACATGTGATTCCAAATGAGCTTCATTTAGAAAATTTAAAATCTTTCTTTTCCATTATTACGAGTGTAATCACAATTAATTCTCTTACAATTAATCAACCTAGTATTTAAACTATTATGAAAATTTCACATTATGATGCTAACCAAATGGTTAGTGTTAAAAGTACAATTTTTAATATTATTTTATTCTTCTCTTGGCACCATATTTTGAATTTGAAAAAGGTTAAACCCTTCTTTTGTTTTGTCCTTCTTAGACTGAAAACATAATCCAAAGATCATATTTCCTCCCCATCTTCTCAAATTTAATTTCTTTTTCAAAGTATCATTGATCTTCTTACTAATCACCACCCTCTGCTCTATATTTTTGAAGTGACTTGGAATCATTAGAGAGCACCTATTTTCATTCATTTTCTGAAATATCATTTAGCCCTTGCAGGTATTGGTCAGAACTAATGAAGCACTAGTTTTGGGAGTTTAAACCTATATTTTCCATAACGTGTGCAATTTTATTTCCTTCTCTAAGATCATGGCAGACTTCATACATGTAAAAAAATCTCAAAATTATTTTTAAATCCTATTGGCATAACTTATGTAGATATTCTTGAGTTTTTCTTGGTATAGGTTTGATGACTGGAAGATCAAATTTTGTGTTTACATTGATGTCACCTTGGTGTTGTATTTGTTGAAAGTGTTCTTGATGTGAAACTAAGTATTTGTGCAAATGAATACTATGTTGTAGTAGGAATTAGACTGTGTTATCATGGTTGGATACTTAGGGATGTGTCTAGATGAATTTTGTATAATTACATATGCTGGGAAAAAACATGGACCAAGTTATGATTGATTGAAGACCAATAGGGAAGGCAGAAGAACAAACAGTGAATGATTTGATTATTCTATCAAATCTCTATGGATCCAAGTGTTGTGGCCATGATATATTTATCTTGAATTTAGGATATGTTATTGATACTATGATTGAAAAAAAATTGGAGTACCAGAAGGCATCATTTCAATTGACAGAAGATCATTTGTGCCTAATGGGTGCGTGCACCAAGTTGTGGACCAAAAAAGTGGACACATGGTTTAAAAAAATTCAAATTTCATATAACCTGATTGGGTTATTGAAATTTTGAAATTGTACTAGGCTTGGTAACCAATCCTAGACAATAATATTAAAAAAATTTACCTTTCTCAAAACCCGATTGGATTCTGAGATGTTTCTAGTAACCTGATTGGGTTATTAGACATATTATATTTTCTAATAACCCGATCGGGTCCTAAGATGTTTCTAATAACCTAATCGGGTTATTATAAACATATACTATTTTGAAAAGCCTACAGCTTAGGCCATTTCAAACGCCTAAACTATAGAGTAGCATACTGGAGGAGAGAAAAAATAGCAAAGAACCCGATCGAGTTCTGAAGAAAAACAAGGTTCTTCAACAATTTGCACATTTTGAAGCAATGGTGCCCCATAAGAAAGGTATGTATTATTGTTTTTGTTTTTTTGTTGTCTTTTTTTGTATTTTTTATCAAATTAGGTTATGATATTGTTTTTTTTTATTAATTTTATATTAGATTTCTCAAACAATCCAAGAAGAGAAAAAAGAAGTGAAAGACCACCCCCCGTAAACCCTCCTCGTCCACCACCATTGCCAATCGTAAACCCTCATCAAAATTCTCTGCGTCCACCACCATAACCACCCATAAACCCTCCTCAAAATTCTCCATGTCCACAACCACCTCCACCATAGACCCTCCACATGTGCCATTAGATCATGTAAATGCAACAAAAGAGGACCTAGTGCAATGCCTCAACTAGAATAGTCAACAAATTAATATATTAGTCAATAGGTTGAAGGCTTCCGGTCTTCAACATCACTCTACCCTCGCCACTGCATTAGAAAAAATATCCAATAGTGCAAATGAGGTGTCTCAAGAGGTGACAAAATGGGGTTCATGGAGGGATAGGTGTCGTACATATTATGTTGATGGTTTATCATATGAGGATGTGAAAATAAAAGGCATAGAAAAATGTGACATATATGCCCTTTTTACCAATCCTAATACTAACAATTCCCTATAAGCTAATACAAAATGGTTTCCTATACATTGGTGTGCTCATAGGGGGATGCAATTAGATTTTTGGGATCGGTGGTACATGGTATTTAACCAACCACCTTGTAAAAATAATGAGGTTCCTTTATATTTTTTGAGGAAGCTATACTGTGAGTTTATCCTTGGTGAGAAGTCAAATTACTTTGACTTTCGTGAGTTCCAGGGTAGAGGGAGAGGCTCTACACAGTATAGACCTGGGGCACATAGGATTACTCGACCACAAGAGAGGAGGCATACTGTGAGAAAACCCCTCATTCATGTTGTGGTCCTAGTAGTGGTGAAGGAGTCTATGGATATATAGACTCTTCATGCAGATGCATCATTGACTGATGTCATTATCTAGCATGGAACTCAATTAGTTGGAGAGGATGGATCAATACCTATGCCACCTTCATCTTCATAAAATGCACCATTATGATCATCCCATCCCGCGCTAGCTCTATCATCATTAGATACACCATTAGGATAATCTCATCCTGTGTGAGCTCCATTATCATCAGATACACTTGCAGGATCAGCCCAGTCCATTGAGCATATATGCATCAGTTGTAATGGTATATGTGATGGGGTAGATAGTTATGTGAGTGTGGATGGTTGAACATCCAATTCATGTGTATATTGTAGGAGAAGATGTCAAGCATCCAATACTTAGGATATGGCCCTCACAGACGATTTGTTGTCAATGGTGTATGGTACATAGCCGACATAGGTTTGTTGAAATTTGTGTTTTGACATGTTATTTTAATTAATTACCTAAATCTATTAAAAGTAAATAAATTTTTATGTATAGAAGAATCTAAATTGATACATGAATAATATGCATTGCAAGGTGCAGCTGGTGGTACAAGCACACCAAGGAGTGCTTGTTCTAGTATACATAGATGGGTAGCTCAAACACCTGAGGTAATTTTTTATAAATATTCATAAAATAGAATAGTACATTATTTTAAAAATATCATATCTTAATAATTTGTATGGTGGTAACTTAGTGTATGTTTGTTTTCTATTGCTTTATGGTCAAATACTTTTTTCTAATGTAATTCAACTCAAGGAATTCACTTCCTTGTCCAGTCATCATGACTAAAATTGATTTGAACTCCTACCCTCCATCATTGTACTCAATTCAACCAATGCTGAACTCATACATAGACTCATACCCCAACCAATCACTTATTGGCTTCTGAATCAACCTTGAACATCATTCAGAACATCGAAGCATCATTCTTTTACACTTATTTCTTGTTCAAAATCATGAATACAATCTCTGATTGTTCACTGATTTTGAATATCCTGAATCCTTTAATACACCTCCATGGCCTTATGAAGAATCCCAACATATAACTTCTAAGACACTCCAAGAACCCCTCAACTTATCACAAGGTCCTTATCATATCTCTCAAAGCACATGTTCATTTGCTAGTTCAGTAAACTTTACTCTCTGGCATTTCACTGTCATACTAGGACAAGCCCCATATACTACTCTATATCTTCACCATAGACAAGAACCCATCTACACCCTAGGTTCATAAGGACCCCAAATATTTTCATCACTGTCCATACCACCTACTCTGATTCAATTGATAGAAAATGGAGGTGTTTCCTTTTGAAACCAATTAGAGCACTTAGGTATTCACAAACAAACATCAAATCCATAATTAGAGCACTTGGTGCTCAGTTCTCCAAAAGTTATACACTATTGTGTATATTTATATTTGGTGCATACATTGAGATATACACCTAGGGCTCAATCATATGCCCATCTCCCTGCATCAACATAAAAAAACTTGCAGAATCATTGAAATCATATTAAAAAGAATCTTTCGACCAAATGTTATCCAATTCCTATGGTGGAAATGCTTCAAACTTGAAAAACAATGTGAAACTCTTAGAAATGAACAAAAACTAGAGTTTAAGAGACAAAAATCATGATAACTGGAGTTATAGGTAAGATCTCTTCACCAAACCGATTGCATTCAAAGGTTAATACATTGGGGAATCTGGCCAAGTTGGTTTTATGTAGAGTTGAAGCCCATGACCATAGTACATATCCCATGACCATAGTGTACCAAGTGGCTTATAATTGCCCAAACTTGGAACTAGGTCTCACAATTGGATCTCAATGATAGACTAATTCTAAAGCCTTGAACTACAAGATGTCCTGGGTCTCTTTGGGCCAAGAGGGCATTGATAACATCAAGGGTCTGAAATATTCATAGACTCCATGTGCTAGGAGGTGCTCCTGCACCATACTCTCAACCTAAAATCACTCTAAATCCCTCCATGGTAAGGGTAAATAGACTAAGACATACTCACTGCCAGGCTAACATTCCTATTACCTGCTACAAAAGTGGTCCTAACCTCTAGCCCCCATGAATACAATGCAAACCACTCTTCTCTAACCATGACTACAAATTTGTTAAAGAATAGTCTTGTGTGAAAGAAGATAAATTTTTTATATTGGAATAATGGTTCGTAAAATTTGTTTAAAAACTTGTGATATAATAGAGTTGTGGAGCATAGTCATTTGTGGAATTGAAGTGAATCATAATATTCATTGTAAACTATTTCTTATATATTTATTTGGTGTTTTAGAGGGCTTGTCAAGGGCTTAGATTTTTGAGATTGAGGATGTCACCCTTTCTGCCATTGACTTTGGCTTACAAAGCTATGTGGCATCATATTTTTCACACCTCTTGTTTATAGTTTTAATTGAACCCATGCGGTATCATATTATTTCTCTTATGTTAATTTTTTTTTTAGCCTACCCCACCAAGCTCAAGGTCATTAGGAAAGAGGAAGAAATCATTGGGGACATTGAAACAAATAAAGGTAATTAAGTCCAATTTAAGTATATTTGTTGAAATGTATTATGAACATTTCAATGTAGTCTATATTTATGAATGCACTTTATTTGTTTATTGTATACATATAGAATCAATTGGGTTTCATTGAACTAATGAATGCCTCAGACACTGCTGATGTTCAGGAGAGGGAGGAGGTAACTGTTAGAATACTTCAGAGATAACTAAGAGTGGGGGGGGGTGAATCAGTTATCAGTAACTTTAAATCTTTTGTACTTATTAATCCAGATTGACATAACTTAAATGCACATTAATATAACACATTACACAACACATCAATTTGGTTATGGGTAAACCAAATGGTAAAAAACCCGGTGGGAATTGGTACCCACAAAGAACTATACTATTTATAGTAATCCCTGTTAAAAGATTCTTCAACCCTGTTAGGAGTTGTACAATACAATGCAATAGTATAGTTGACCTGGTTAAGGGTCAGACCCTGTTAGGAGTC
>MU225699.1:1314303-1327745 GCA_018584345.1 Thuja plicata
ACATCTCAAGACTTTTGTATTTCTTCTTCCATGTCTTCTTGCATGCATTCTTTGCTTGAACATCTCCTTCAAACATGTCTTCTAAATACTTCCATATGGTATATGCTCTGTCAATCTTCTTGATTTCTGAAAATTCACTGTCTGATAAGGCGCTGATTAGGGCTTCTTTGGCAATTGCATTATTGGTAAATGTTTCCTTTTGTATATTAGTAGCATCATCCTTTGCAAGGTCTTTCAGAGATGGAATATCAACTTCTTGTGTAGCAATCTCAAAGCCAACACATTGTAGATGTGTTATCATTGTGTTCTTCCAATCCAAATAGTTCTCTCCATTAAACTTAGGGCTATCTTTTCTGAAGTTTTCCATCTTGATCTACCTTAAGCTGTTAGGATTTCTCTCCAAGGCACTTGGCTCTGATACCAATTGTTAGAATACTTTAGAGATAACTGGGGGGGGGGGGTGAATCAGTTACAAGTAACTTTAAATATTTTGTACTTATTAATCCAGATTGACATAACTTAAATGCACATTTAGATAACACATTACACAACACATCAATTTGGTTACGGGGAAACCAAATGGTAAAAACCCCAGTGGGAATTGGTACCCTAAAATAACTATACTGTTTATAGTAATCCCTATTAAAAGATTCTTCAACCCTGTTAGGAGTTGTACAATACAATACAGTAGTATAGTTGACCTAGTTAAGGGTCAGACCCTGTTAGGAGTCTTTTACAATAACCCTGTTAGGGGTGGTGGACTCACTATCCAAGTGGTGAAGGCTACAACCTTCTAGATATTTGATACACACTGTATCAACAAGATGAACTGTTGTTTGTGACACTGTTTGTCTAATTAGTTCCTTTTATGTGCCGATGCTTTAACCAATTGTAAATAAATATAAAAATCTAATTTGTATTCTGAATGCTTCAACATAAACATCTATATTATCAACATATGATAAATATAGCTCTACTACATCAACACTCTTCTCTGCTTGTCAATCTCTTGCTTTCGCAACTCTTCTTATCACAAATGACCTTGTATAAATGCATACACCAAATATGAGATCATGGGACCTATTAGATGAATCTTCATAACATCCTTGTTGGCTCTACTAAGCATGTAAGTATAATTACAACTGCGCAAGTCAATGCTGAACAGACGCGTCGCTTCACTAAGTCGGCTTCATCAATTTAATCATAACTTTGTAATCTCCTTGAAATACGTCTTGCACATCCAGATCAATATTAACAACATATAAATAATCATGAATATACACACACATATCCTAAATATAGGCACAACTCAAGAAAATGTTACATACGTTGGCCTTAAACCATTAATCCTCCAGAACTGTAACCGTCAATAACAGAATTACATATCTTTACTGAAACTTCATATCTGGGTCTGCGTGTATGAACATAGCATAATAAACATGTCAAAAACATGTATCTATCCACACAAGTCTTCATGTCATCATATGGATAAGTACATATAGAAGTGCTACTGGTATTATATGTTGTCATCAATGACAAACATACAATCAATCAATTGTCCAGAATGAAATCTCCAACAGTAACATGTTTTCATATTTACTTTCAATTGAATTCTTGTTTGTTTAAAATATTTTTTAAATCATGTTCCTCTATTAGTATGTCATTTTATACAACTTTTCATACAATAATTGGTCATAGCTGCCTCAGATGAGGCAAACCCTTCTCCACTTCCTAGGGATCCCTTGCCTAGCATAGGAGATCCAGCTGCGGTATGCATTTTCTTTTTAGTCCATGCATTTTTATTTTTTAGTATTTCTTGTTTATAACATCTATTTTGTATTATTTTTTCTATTATAGGACCCTTCACCACTACCCGTCCTTCCTCTACCTTGACATTTTTCTAGGAGTCCCTCTCACCCACGACAGAGCCCATTTCATATATCATTCAACCCAAGCATAAGAGATCCCGCTGAGGCTTCAGTATGCAATTTTGTATTATCTAGTGTATATATTTTTTTGCATTATCTAGTATTTCTCGGTCCTATAACCTCTTTTCTATTTTACCATACAAGAAAAGGTCCAAACTGATTCATCAATGGTTTTGGCTCCCTCCAGCACATGATTTCCAACTCATGAACTGTGGTATGCATTTTCTTTGTAGTCCATGCATTTTTTATTTTCTAGTATTTATTGTTTATAACATGTATTTTGTATTATTTATTTTTCCTATTATAGGACCCTTCACCACTTCCCGTCCTTCGTCTACCTCTCCATTTTTCTAGGAGTCCCTCTCACCCATGATAGAGCCCATTTCATTTATCATTCAGCCCAACCATAGGAGAAAGAGATGAGGTAATAAATAATTCAATTTTTAGAAAATTACAGCCCAATATTTATTTATTTTGATATTATTTTGAGATAATATATATGGCTTAGCATTTGAATTGTTATTGTGTAGAGACTTAGTGACCCAAGTGCTGCTACGAAGAAGCTCAATTTTGATGATCCACCATAGTCATAGATATATCGAGACATTGTATATATCTAGTTGTGGTCATTGAATGGCCAAATTTTGTATGTGTGTGTGTGTGTGTGTGTGTGTGTGTGTGTGACATTTTTACATTATATATATCAACCTGGACATCATCGATGTCATTTTTTGTAACTCTATTATGGATTTGGCATGTACAAGTTATTATTGTTCATTTTGTTATATATGAAACTTCAAATTTGATCCTTGAATTTGTTGGTTGGATGTTTATGCCTTAAGTGTATTCTTGTTTCACATGACTTGCATATATGCATGTGTGTTTCAATAAGTTAATGTACTTGTGTGTGTACTTCATTTATATTCATGTATATGACTCATAACCTAAAGTCATGTGTACGACCTACGTGAATGACTTAAGTGAATTCATGTCCATGCTTCAAAATGTATGTACTACATGTTTGCTCCAGGACATAAGGAAATTTATGATTTACGTGAATTAATGTTTGATGTGCTACATTGTATTTAGGTGTATCTTTCATTCTCCATATGTATACACTCCATGACTTAAGTGAATTTATGTTTTTAGGTGTATCTTTCATGCAAATGAAAGTAAAACTTAGGGAATCATAGAAAACTCAGGGAAGCATAGAACACTGCAAATGCAAGTAAAACTCAGGGAATCATCTATACAAAATGCTCACATGTGTGGTCTATAACTAAACTCCATTAACCTTCCAAAATATTCAATCCATGCTCAAATACCCAAGCCTGGGTGGTTACAACCACCAATTTATTCATTGAGAAACTTTTTGCAAATGTTGTAAAAGTTGCTTGAGCAACTTTTGAGCATTTCTTTCTCTTTGACAAATTTGGTCAACTCGGTGCTCTTTGACCCATCCTAGGACCCTAGTTAGGAAACTTAGGACCCTAGAGGAGACCATATCCGCTAGTTTCTCAAAATTAGCAACTTTTACAATTTTAGACCATTGTGACAACATTTGCACCTAGGAGAAACTTGTGCTCTTACAAATGTTAGTAATAACTGAGAGGGGGGGGAGGGTGAATCAGTGGATTCAAAAATTATCCTTTAAAATTAATCCACCAATCAATACACCTTAGATTATTAAGTCCCTACAAGATGCATGCCATGAAATACTTATAATAATTAACTGTCTGTCGGTTTACCTTGTCTGTCCTTATTCTCCTTGATAACCGATAAGTAGTAAAGCTATTTACCGATACTCAATAAATATGCAGAGTATACCAATCAATCCAGAAATGCATATGTGAAATTTAAAACAATAAAGTAATAAGCCATACACACATAACACATGGATTTTAATGTGGAAACCTTGTTTAGGGAAAAAAACTACTAGGACCGGTACCCCAAATTTTCACTCTTCTAAAGTGAGCCCTATTAGGAGCCAACCCTGTTAAAGGTTACAAACACATTGTTAGGTGTGACCTTGTTAGAGTATTTTATACATAGAGGTTGTCATTTAGTATGTGGCATCTATTTTTCTACCATCCTTGAATCAACCTCCTTCTTAGACTGTTAATAGGCTTTAGGAAAATCTTGCTACTGTCCTTGAATCAACCTTTTTATTAGGCTGTCAATAGGCTTTATGCAATTTCAATGCTACTTTCATTAATCAACCTTTTTGGCACTCCTTGGGATGTACCTCAATATATAGAAGATGGTTAAGTCCTACTCTATTAAGAGACTTGATGCTTCAATGGTTAAACTGAAACACTATGACCTGTTTCTAATGCAACTTGAATTGCAGATTTTTAGATATATTTAAGTACATTACCTCTCTGATCAATGTATCAATTCAATTCTTTATGCTCCACACTTTCTTCTCTATGATGCTTTGCTTCACTGTTCATCGGTGTCTGCAGAATTCTTTAGCTCTCTTTTAGCTTGATTGATCAGTACTATATGAAGTTATCCTTCATTAGTTTCTCTTCAACATCCTCTTTCTATTCACTCCCCTTCCCATGTATGTGATTTCTTGCAAAAATGAATTATGCTTGTCTCTTATATAGACATGATATTCTTGATTCTTGATTCTTGATTCTTGGCATGAAAAACAATCTAGCCAATCTGATTTATAGCTTTAACTCCTGATTCATCTCATAGTTATCTTCTTACCAACTATATAAATCTTCTTTAAATCAATTACTTAACTCTGGTCGAATAAAACAAATAAAACAACCAGTTAAGTCTATCCTTAAGCTTTTCCAGCTAGATATTTTGACATTTTCTGAACTCTCTGTTCTGTTGGTCAACTCTATAGTTAGTCATCGGTGATAACTGCCAATTCTGTCAGTGTAACTCCAGTCAGCTTCAGGATCTTCATCCGTCGGGCATCATTGGATTTTGCTCGTTGGGCATCTCTATTTTTACCTCGTCAGGTATCCTATGATTTTGCTTCATCAGGCAACACTGTCTTCTGCTCGTCGGGTATCACTATGAATTTTGTTCTTTGCCTTTACCGATGGTGTGCACTCCGTTGGTGTTGTCTATCACTTAGTGAATACTTGAATTTTATGCATTTCTAAAAGCATAATCTCTATTCCATTGATTTTGTGAAGTCTTTGGCACTATGTACATGACCATATAGATGATATCAAGTTGACATCAATGATAATACAAACCATTAACTAATTTAATGCCTTGCATTATCTTCAAATTAACATTATAAAACATTCAATCTATTACATGTCATCAATCTCTCCCTTTGGCATTGATGGCAACATACTATATTATCACACCGTACTATTTCTAATACAATATGAAATACAATTGTTGAGATTCATCAAATTACCAAATAGTTTGTTTTGATAACCGATAAAAATGTCTGACCACCGGTAAGCTCTATGTTAGCTTAGATTTGATTCTTGCAGCTTTCTATGTTTCTTGTTCTGATGTGTTGTGTTCTCTTCTTGTGTCAATTTATTTCTTTTGATTGTTCTTCTTCTTTGATGTCTCTGTCTCTTGTCAGCAACTTTCCCTTTGTATATGATTCCTTCATACAAATTCTCTCCCTATGGATATGATCTCTTCCTATTTGGAGTAATCTGATAATGGATATTTTCTTGTGATAATATGGATACATTCTCTCCCTTTGACAACAATGCCAGACAAATATTTTACAAATATTTGACATTTATGTCAAAAAATTATTTTCTTCTATCTATAATATATTCCTTGAATTTCCCTTATCCATCAACAATACAACAATATGATCTGGTGCTTGGTTCTGATATATACCTTTTTGTATATAGATGTATCTTTGAAGTTCATCTTTTTGCTTGCATCAACATAAATGATATTCTGATAATATATAGTCTGATGTAGCTTCAGTCCTTTATTGATTGGTAGACAAGGGTTTGACCCCTAGTCTCTTTCTTAGGTATTCAAATGTATCCTTGGGCAGTGGCTTGGTGAAGATATCAGTCAATTTTTCTTTAGATTACACATACTCAAGTATCACCTCTTTTTCTTGAACTTGTTCTCTTAAATAATGATACTTTATTGCAATGTGTTTAGTCTTTGCATGCATGACTGGATTCTTGTAAATGTTTATTGCACTAGTGTTATCACAATAGATAGTCACTGGTTCTGAGATCTTCATATGCATATCTTCCAGCAACTGTTTGATCCATGCAATATTTGAGCAATTTGCAGCAGCAACAACATATTATGCTTCTGCAGTAGACTGGGGGATGCATCCTTGCTTCTTGCTAATCCATGTGACAAGTCTGTCACCCATAAAGAATGCTCCTCTAGTTGCGCTCTTCCGGTCTTCAATATTTCTAGCCCAATCAGCGTCGGTAAACACTTTTAGTTCAAATTTGCCTTCTCTTCTATACCATAAGCCAAATTCCTTAGTATTATTTAGATATCTTAGAATTCTTTTCACAATAGTCATATGTGATTCCCTCAGGTTAGCAGAAAATCTAGCAACAATTCCTACTACATGTGCAATATTTGGTCTAGTGTGTAAAACATACATGACTTTTCCTATCATTGATCTATACAAAGTCTGATTTACCTTTGTTGTCTTGTTTTCCTTTGTTAATTTGCATCCAGTAGACATCGGTGTCCCAACAAGTTTGGGATCTTCCATCTTGAATATTTTCAGGACCTCTTTGATGTATTTTGACTGTGTAATGAAAATACCTTCACTTTGTTGAATGATTTGTAGACCAAGAAAGAACTTGATCTCTCCAAACATAGACATCTCAAACTCTTTGCTCATCTCCTCAGAAAATGATTTGCATAGCATATCATTTCCTCCAAATATGATGTCATCAACAAATATTTCAGCAATCAAAGTGTTAGCATCAGTATCTTCTTTCAAATAAAGATTACTATTTTCACTAGTCCTTATGAATCCAATACTTATTAGATAGGAATGAAGTCATTCATACCAGGCTCTGGGAGCTTATTTTAATCCATACAAGGCTTTGTGAAGTCTACATACCATGTTCCTTTTTTCTGGATCTACAAACCCCTTTGGTTGCTCAATGTATACCTCTTCTTCAAGTATTCCATTTAGGAATGCTGACTTGACATCCATTTGATATACTTTGAATCCTTTGTATGCAGCATAATCAAGTAGTATTCTTACTCCTTCTATCCTAGCAATGGGTGCAAAGGTTTCTCCATAGTCTATACCTTCCTCTTGTGCATACCCCTTGCATCCTAGTCTTACTTTGTTCCTTGTGACTTCTCCATTCTCATTCAGCTTGTTCCTGAATATCCATTTTGTACCGATGACATTATTGTCATCTAGTCTTGGCACAAGTGACCATGTTTTGTTCTTCTCAATCTACTCAATCTCATCATTCATAGCACTTATTCATTCTTCATTATCTAGTGCAGCATTGACAGATTTTGGCTCAAACTCACAAATTAATCAATTTGAGTTTAAAGACTTACTTCTTGTTCTTGTACCAACTTTCTTATCTCCTATGATCTGGTCCCCCAGATGGTTCCTTCGTACATATCTTGCAAGTATAGGTACAGCTCTTTGTGTATAAGCTTTATCTTTATTACCTTGTACAATATCTTGATCATTATCCTGACCGTCGGTAACAACATTCTGACTGTCGGTTGCAACATTCTGTTGTTCTGGAATTAAGCACTGTTGCTCAGGTAGAGTTATGGGTTCTTCACAATATACAGACTTGTTGTAGTCTTTTGGTTCTTTTGTGCTTTCCAGCTCATTCTTTTCTGCAAATTCATCAATCTTCACATTTGCACTTTCAACAATTTTGTTAGAAGCCTTGATTAGACATTTAAAAGCTTTTCTCTTGGTATAATACCCCCAAAAAATACCTTCATCACTTTTGGCTTCAAGCTTTCCATTTCTATCATCCTTTAAGACATAACATTGACTACCAAATATTTTGAAGTAACTTACATTGGGTGTTTTACCATACCATAGCTCATAAGGTGTCTTCTTTGTGTCCTTCTTCAATTGTACTTTGTTAAGTGTATAAATAGCAGTGTTGACAGCTTCCCTCTAGAAGATTTGGGTGATGTCCCTTTCTATCATTAGTGTTCTTGCACAATCAACTATCGATATGTTCCTTCTCTCAGCAATCCCATTTTGCTGTGGTGTTCTTGGTGCAGAAACCTATCTTTTTATACCATGCTCATTACATGAATTAGTGAATTCATCTGATATAAATTCTCCTCCTCTATCTGGTCTCAAAAATTTTAGATCCTTACCACTTTGTTTTTCTACCATAGCCTTATACCATTTAAACATCTTGAATGCTTCAGATTTTTCTTTTAGAAACATGACTGTCATCATTCTAGAGTAATCATCAACAAAGAGAATAAAATATCTATCTCCATAATATCTCTTTGTCCTCATAGGTCCACATAAATCAGTATGGACTAATTCTAGAATATCATTAGATGTATGGGTTTTACTTTTGAAACTAGACTTTGTCATTTTACCTTTTTTGACAATATTTGCACATGATGTTGTCTAGCTTTGTCATCATTGGTAAGCCTCTTACACTTCTTCTGCTTATTTTCATCATGTTGTCAAAATTCACATGACACAATCTTTTGTGCCACAACCATATGTCTTCATTTCTAGTCATTAAGTAAGTTATTCAACATTATTGTTCCTTTACCTTCAACTAGACAAGGTCTATCATTTCCCATTCTTCTTGTACAACCATTATAATATTTAAAAGTGTTAAAATTTTCCTTGTCACCAGTCATATGGTGAGTGAAACCACTATCTATAATCTAGATATCATTCTTACTAACCTTAGATATGAGTGCAATTTCTTCATACCTTTCATCTTCATCTAAATCATCCTTCACAACTACAAATACCATCTCTATGTCATCATCAGGTTCGGTGTCAGTATCTTCATCTTTGCAAGTAGCTAGGTAGCTAGCCTTCTTGCCTTTATCCTTGTAGTCTCAGGTATCCTTTCTTTCTGATTGTCGGTAACCTCTGTAATCTTTGTTATCACGTCTGTCAGATTTCTTCTCAAAAGATCTGTCATTACTTCTGTCATCTTTTCTTTTGTTAGGACATCTTGCAGCAAAGTGTACAATCTATTTACAATTAAAGCATACAAGTGGTAACTTTCCTTTGTATTTACCTTTTCCTCTTTGCATTCTCCTTGCCATGAGTTCTTCTATTTCATCTAGATCTTCTTCTTCACTTTCACTTTCACTATCCCTTCTAGATGAGTATCTATGATTGGATTTGGTTATTTTCATAGAGGACTTAAATGTAGACTCTAAAATTGGTAAGACACTATTGTCAAAGTTATTCATCTAAAATGAACTCAGTCTACCAATTAAGCTATCAAGATTAACTGTATTGTTTTCTACTACTCTCATTTCTTGAATAGTAGAAACTCTAATAGCATATATAGGCAATAAGGTTCTTAAGATTTTACTTACCACTATTTCCTCTTCAAGTGTGCCTCCAACACCTCGTATAGCATTGACTACTTTTATTCTTGTGCTATACTATGTGATGTTTTCTCCTTCTTTCATTCTGAGATCATCAACCTTTCCTCTAAGGCTTTCTGCCTTGGCTCTTAGAACATTTGTATCACCTCCATGTACAAGCTTCAGTTTGTCCCACATTTTTTTTGCAGTTTTGCATTCCTTGACATCTTCAAATTCAACATCAGAGAGTGAGGAAGAAAGATCTATAACCATGTAGTTATGCTCATGCTTCTCACTCAATTGATCTACTGTCAATGGTCCTATAGGCAACACATATTCAGTATCTAAGTATTGAGTAACATCATTACCAATACCTGATAATTGGATTCTTATCCTGCTTTTCCATGAAGCAAAGTTGTCTTTGTTCAACTTGGGCACATCTCGTCTGTTCATCTTGTGATCTTTACTTAGGTCTTTGAAACCTTCCTTCTAAGCATAAAAGATCTAATACCAATCGTTAGTAATAACTAAGAGGGGGGGGGGGGGGGGAANGGGGGGGGTGAATCAGTGGCTTCAAAAATTATCCTTTAAAATTTAACCACCGATCAATACACCTCAGATTATTAAGTCTCTACAAGATGCATGCCATGAAATACTTATAATATTTAACTATCTGTCGGTTTACCTTGTCTATCCTTATTCTCTTTGATAACCAATAAGCAGTAAAACTATTTACCGATACTCAATAAATATGCAAAGCATACCAATCAATCCAGAAATGCATATGTGAAATGTAAAACAATAAATTAATAAGTCATACACACATAACACATGTATTTTAATGTGGAAACCTTGTTAAGGGAAAAAACCACTGGGACCCGTACCCCAAATTTTCACTCTTCTAAAGTGAGCCATGTTAGGAGCCAACCATGTTAAAGGTTACAAACACACTGTTAGGTGTGACCTTGTTAGAGGATTTTATACATAGAGGTTGTCACCTAGTATCTAGCATCTATTTCTCTACCATCCTTGAATTAGCCTCCTTCTTAGACTGTAAATATTCTTTAGGCAAATCTTGCTACCAGCCTTGAATCAACCTTCTTAGTAGGCTGTCAATAGGCTTTATTTAATTTCAATGCTACTTTCATGAATCAACATTTTTGGCACTCCTTAGGATGTACCTCAATATATAGAAGATGGTTAAGTCCTGCTCTGTTAAGAGACTTGATGCTTCAATGGTTAAACTGAAACACTATGACCTGTTTCTAATGCAACTTGAATTACAGATTTTCAGATCTATTTAATTACATTACCTCTCTAATCAATGTATCAATTCAATTCTTTGTGCTCCACACTTTCTACTTTGTGATGCTTTGCTTCACTATTCGTCAGTGTCTGCAGAATTCTTTAACTCTCCTTCAACTTGACTGATCAGTACTGTATGAAGTTATCCTTCATAAGTTTCTATTCAGCATCCTCTTTCTATTCACTCCCCTTCCCATGTATGTGATTTCTTTTGGAAATGAATTATTCTTGTCTCTTATATAGACATGATATTCTTGATTCTTGATTCTTGGCGTGAAAAACAATCTAGCCAATCTGATTTACAGCTTTAACTCCTGATTTATCTTGTAGTTATCTTCTTGCCAACTGTATAAATCTTCTTTAAATCAATTACTTAACTCTGGTCAAATAAAAAAAATAAAACAACCAATTAAGTCTATCCTTAAGCTCTGCCAGCTAGATATTTTGTCATTTTCTAAACTTTGTTCTATCGGTCAACTCTGCAGTTAGTCATCGGTGATAACTGCTAGTTCCATTGGTGTAACTCCAGTCAGCTTTAGGATCTCCATCCATTGGGCATAATTGGATTTTGCTCATCGGGAATCTCTATTTTCATCTCATCGGGTATCCTATGATTTTTCTTCATCGGGAAACACTGTCTTCTTCTCATTAGGTATCACTATGACTTTTATTCTTTGCCTTTACCGATGGTGTGCACTCCGTCAGTGTTGTCTGTCACTTAGTGAATAATTGAATTTTATGCATTGTTGAAAGCATAATCTCTATTCCATTGATTCTATAAATTCTTTGGCATTATGTACATGACTGTACATATGATATCAAGTTGACATCAATGAAAATACAAACCATTAACTGATTTAATGCATTGCATTATCTTCAACTTAACATTATCAAACATTCAATCAGTTACATGTCATCAACAAACATAAATGAACAAGCTTGGATCCAAAAATTATGGATCTTATTACCGTCAGCTCCATCAGCTCCATTTGTCTGGGTAAATGCTAGGGGAGACTTTTCTTCGCTCGCGTAGAATCAAGAATGTTCCAGCGCATGTCAGACCGAAGTGTTCCCAAGGTGCACTAAGCCAAATTTGGCAGCAATTTTTGGAGATCCATATCTCAGACTTCGTGAGAGATATCAGAGATCTGTGAAGTGCAAAAGGACAATCTTGGGAAGGCCTATAATAATATGGCTCAGTTCTGGGAGATTCCACTTGGATTCCATTTGCCGACCCGATCTCGGTGGGTGCAAAAAGTGTCATTGTTGGTTAGTATAAAGTTTCTCAATGGTACATCTTTCAAACCATTTTTTGTGGGACCAAATCGTCATCTCTATCAGATCCAGTTGGCCAGGTAAATGCTAGGGGAGAACTTTCTTTACTTGCATAGCATCAAGAACGTTCTGGCGCATATCAGACCGAAGTGTTCCCAAGGTGCACTAAGCCAAATTTGGTAGTGATTTTTAGAGATCCATATCTCAAACCTCGTGAGAGATATCAGAGATCTATGAAGTGCAAAAGGACTATCTTGGTAAGGCCTACAAGCATGTGGCTCAGTTTGGGGAGATTCCACTCTGATTCCATTTTTTGACCCAATCTCGGTTGGTGCAAAAAGTGTCATTGTTGGTCAGTTGGAAGTTGCTCAATGGTGGATCTTTCAAACTATTCACCATGGGACCAAACCGTCAGCTCCATTTGGCTGGGTAAACGCTAGGGGAGACCATTTTTCTCTTTCTAGCCATCAAGAATGTTCTGGCGCAAGTTGGACCGAAGTGTTGCCAAGGTGCACTAAGCCAAATTCGTCAGCAATAGAAGTAAAACAATTCAAACATCCACAAAGCATAACTTATAACACCATAATTTTGATTTTAAATTATGCCTATTACTTTGGTTTGAAAAAATATTTTCAAGGAAGTTGCTTTGGAAGAGAGAGAGAGAGAGAGAGAGAGAGAGAGAGAGAGAGAGAGAGAGAGTACATGGAAAATATATAATATGAAAATGAGCATACATACATAAATACAATGCATGACAAAGATACATACAAAGACACAATAAACTTAACAAAATGTGGACCCTCGGTATATACAAATCAACCCATGGCCACTTTTATATACAATTTGATCTTCTTTCAATATACAAAATGTTGTCTCCAAATATGCATGTAGACCACTTCATATTTACTAAAAAGCGAAGTTAGATTGTTTCACAAAATTTATATACAAAATTGTCAAAATAATTCTACCATTTGTAGAATGATTCTTCATGATGGCCCAAAACTAATAGAGAAAACGTTCTGGATTGGCTCTAACCCTTATTGTGTCATGTATTGCCTCATGTTCAGATTCACGAAGTTTGCTTAAATTCTTCTTACGAGGTCTACCAGTATACTTTATAAATTTAATATTTTTTGCAACAAGAAGGTTCGAGTAACGCAAAATATGTCTATGTGTCTCATAGTCCTCAAACAACCACTTTTTGGATTTTTTGATAGGGTACCTGCATTTCATAGAAGCATAAATGATTACAAAATTCAACATATAAAGTGTAATAGAATACATAAAGAGGTCTCAAAGTCTGATGAAGGGTGCTCCCCTTAATGCCACTAACACATAACAGAAATAGAGAAGCAACAACAATTTGCAAGAACAAAAAATGGGCTTCTTATTATCTCCACAAATGTGGAATTACAAACTTTCAGAATT